>JAQIWH010000767.1:0-40870 GCA_034695005.1 Cryptops parisi | reverse complement strand
CATTTGCTAGATAAATTATTTAAGTACATATAAAAATAGAAAAATGTTTGTAAAAAAAATATCTGGCAATAAACAATAAAAAAAAAAAAAAAAAAAACGTTATTTTCAATAACAGTCTTTCATCCAACTTGTTAACTTTGATACTGAACACCACATTGTGTCCTCGTTTTATATTCTTCTTATAGTACTGTGTATAGCCTACCATTGCTATTATTGAAGATTCACATTTTTTAATTCACTAAATTTTTCACATTATTTATACGTCGTCCATATATGATTAATATGGCTTGTGGAAATCATTCAATTTTATTCTTTTATGATATTTTTCCAAACATCCGAAATTGTTATTACATATATTCATATTCATTAAATGTTTTTACATTTTTTGCAATTTCAAAGGTTTCAAGACATCAATCATTAATGTGCATCTATTGCATTGTGTACAATTTTTATATTATTCCAGTGCGGTTATAAATGGTCATTTGGAGAAAAAAGAAACCTGTTAACTTAGAATGTGACATGTTCTTAAAATTATCTGCTGTAGGTGTCGGAACGGTAACTCATTAGTAAACAATTATTGCAACGTTAACAATCACTGCTCGGAGTCTTAACTGATAGTTACGGTTTTAATAACGATCCAATAAAACAAATTAAAAATCGCTGCCAAAATGAACGCTTGCAATTCGAGATCGCAATTACAAACATTTGCAGCGTTCGCTCAATCTATTTAGCAATTCACACTCACTTTGTGTATTCTGATGTGAAAACGCCTTTCATTACGTGAAGTCTGCTCAAAATTAATTGCATTGTAAACTACGCTGTGTTGAACTGCAATTAGTAATAACACCAAAAAAAAACCATATATCCAGACTTTCATCAACATGACGTCTCCACCATCCATTATTCCCAACACCATCTCGTGCATGTAATCCAATAAACTTAAACACTTCATGAATACCAACCGCCTTCAATTAAAGATAAACTTTCTAGGCAGCTAGGCTGAAACTTTATCTAACCAAGAGGATCTAACTTTAATAAAATCAATTATCATCACTGAGCTAGCAGAAAGCGCGCCCTGCAATTTTTCGCTAGGTAAAAAAAAATGTTCCAAAACCCCTTTTCAAATTTTTCAGGAAGTCTTAGCTTAGCTTCAACTCTCCTTGATAAGGGAATTGAAGTTCGTTGAAGCGATCATCAGGATATCGATAAAAGCTCTCTGAATAAAAGCGGCAACTTTAGCTGCCAAGATAAGGCCTCTCCTTGGCTCCATCTTAATACAGATAAGAAGTTAGTGCTGGATGGCGCTAATGTTGTGAACATCAAAGTTGGCTGTCAATGATTTCATAGGCAGCCGAGCGACTGTCAAAACAGAAATCTCTCTTGAATCAGCACCGAGTGGTGCCTTTCAGGAGCAAAACCATGCAACTTTTAACAGCCAGTATTAAAATAACGGCTGCGTAAAGAGCTGTTTAAAACCATGTGGTTAGTGTAGCCTCTTCTACCAGCTCGCCCAGAATCCATACTAATGAAAGCATCCGGTAGTTAACAGTATATTATTAAGCCAAATAAATTATGCAGCTCTGTCATGTTATGGGTGAGCAGGAAGTTCTAAAAGTCAGCAGTTTGTTTCGTCAGTAGTATGCAACCTGTCAAGAGTATAGTACATTTCGAGAAAAATAATTGTTGAGATTTAAGTGGAATGACGTATAAACACCTTTCACACAAGAAACATCAAAGTAGATTTTTCGTACTATGATTGTTCTATTTGCAACAGAAACAAAATGCTCCACAATTTCAATATTAAATCGAATGCATGATTGCATTAAAAATTAATCAAGCTTAATTGATTTTCAATCAAGTTTAAAAATGCATGTTCTAATTGTACTTTTTTTCCCATTTAATAATAGTTCTTTGTTTATGCTACTATAAAATCACTGATCGCTAACATGCTTCTTGAATGTAGAGGTAATCTTCGATTTTTGCGAGATACGTTTTGTTAAATGTCGAATGGATGAAAAAAATTGCATATATCAAAAATCACGTAAAATTAAAAACTAAAAATTCCAGCATGAGAATGAACATTTGCGTCAAACATGACGTACCCTTTGTGAATGAAAAGCAGCAGTTATAGAAGTGTTCAGTCACTTTTTATGCACTCATAGAATCGCATAATAGCGGACTTTTCTCGTATGTAAAGAGCAGCTGGGGAATTTCTCACGTCGCGTAATGGCAAAATCGTACATGTAGCGCTTGAACAAAATCAAGGGTTTCCTATTCAAAGTGATAATCTGTGCTTGTATTGATAACAGACCAAAATCAAATCTTATAATTTCGTAACCTACTTTTAAAAAATGGAATTAAATACAATGTATTTTGCTTCCAGATTAGAAGGTTAGCGGTTTTAACATGTACTTAATACTGTACATAAATTGCCAAGTGTGTTCTTTCACACTTGGAATTGGTAAGAGTAATTCGATTTTATAATAAAATCAATAATACCGAAAAATCAATTCAAACAAATGACCCTTACCAATGAATGGACAAAACAGTAATTCATTAATAATAGGAATACATCTAGTTCAAAAGCAGATCGTTTATGAATTACACAATGAGCTTTAAAACTAGTATTTTGCGTGGAATGAAACGAGCACATCTACACAGAAACTTGAACAAATCTGAACTAATTGAGAGTTGTCTGGATTATCAGATCACTTCTTGTAATAGTACTGCACAAGAAAATAAAATTTGGAATGCTTAGTGTAGCTCAAAATGTAATTATTTTCTCTAATACAGAAAAAAATTAAAGAATAAAGTAATATATGTCATTTTTCAAATTGTTGAGTGTGCAGAAGTTATTACTATCTTAACGACCATAAATGGTACAAACCCTACTGCATTATACTACAGTAATACTACAACCCCGTTGTTACTGAAATTAGGACAAATGATATCAGAATTATTATTTCAATGAGAGTTTACTACACACAATCTTTTTGTTATTCTTTCATGAAGAAGTACAAAAAAAAAAAAATAGAAAAACAGAGTACTTCTACGCGATATGCATTTCCAACATCCTATCAACTTGAACTACCAAGATCAACAAAACAAACGCAATTTTCCACACAAAAAAATGCAAATACAAACGCAGCCAGGGTTAGAAGAGGTTAATGCAAGCCAAAAATTCCCCCTTCTGGCTGCGCGAATAAATAATAGCTGACTTTTAAGACACCCTGCCGAAAATGAATTCTTTGGCAATCGGTGCAAATCGATGAGCACATGTTTTCCATGTTACCTGCGGAAATTGTCTTCTGCCCCGGCGCAGAGGAGATGAGAAACAATTTCCCTTTAAAAACTAATTCCACTACACATAAACCAGACCAAGCACAACGCTACAACAGGGGATTCAAAATGCGTCAATCTATAAACAGTAGCCATTCGTAATAAACAGTGATTAAACATTCATTGTACACGATCCCTGTGATTGAATAATTAATAACAAATTAGATGATACCAACCATGTTTAATCTAAAGGTCAGAAAACAGGAGTAAAACGGCACATACTGTATGAGATCCGATGGACTGTGTGCTTATTGTTATCAATGGTACATTTTACCTGATTGAAATAATCAATTAAAATGGTAACTTCATTAACGTAAATATTATTCACCCATCCCTAGTAATGCCAAATTTTACTATGCAACCACGTAGTGTTACCATATTACAAGTTGAACCTCACTAATCCGGAGCATAATTTTTGTTTATGCTTATGTACATTGTAGCCGTATCAGTATACAGTACAGGTACTGTAATTCATATGCATTTGTTATTGTTTGTCCTCAGTTTCATTGGTTCGGAATACCTAATCATTCAGCCACTTGTCTGGTTACAGAATTTTCGAATCAGTGAGGTTGAACGTATACAGTATGCCTATATTATACCCCAGTAAGAAAGTTAAGAAAGTTTTTTATAATATAATTAGTAGAGCTGAACACTGCTGTAATTCTTTTTAACACAGCAATGGTTATGCTAATTCATAATCTACCTTCAAATGCAATCGTTAGTCTATAAACGTATCATATTTCACCGTTTCCTCTACAACATTTGCTAGGTAACAGTAACAATGTCAATAAAAAACAGAAAAAAACATTATTGAAATTCGATGAAGTTAAGTTATTAGTGCAACAAACGCACACCAAAATCGATACCTTTCTCTTTGCTAGTACATGGTACAGTTACACACCAAATGAAATTTTGCATCGACATCCATCAACGGATGATAAATTGTGTTTCCTCGGAAGACTTTTGACTCAAACTTCCGAATTCAAACGAATAATTACGCAATATTATCGAAATCGGTATGAACTGAACATCGTTGCGAATAAATTTCCGCTAAACATAATTCATAAACCCGTATAATTCAGACATCAAAAAAAAACTTATATTAATGATGCATTTATCGGAAGAATGTTATGGTAAATGATGCATTAGGCATTCTATCAATAATATTGTTTAAATGTAATCTCGTAATACTGAAAAAACCAAAAGAAATTTACGAATTCATTTCTACCAAGTCAAAAATTCTACCAGGTCATCATTTTTAAATCATCTTATTACAAGTCCAAAAGTAAAAGTTTCACGAATATGATGCTAAAACCAATAACAGCTCATTTTGTCCAACACGCAAGAGCACACGCAAACCGCTACAAGCTTGTTTTATCACTTCTGCAGGCCGCTGAAGCCAAATAAACAAGCACAATACATCGTTCCAAACAAGAGTACTCTCTGACCATTCATCCAATTCAACCATATGAAGTAAAGAAAACCTACTGAGTAGAACGTGAATGTCGAGGAGTATATGAGAAGAGAAGAGAGAGAAGAATGGCTATTCCATCGATTTCTTCTTCCACCCTATTGTGGGCTGAATGGGGGTCTCTTTCCAGTCGTTACTTTCCTAACGAACAAGGTGCCAAAACTCAACCCATCCACGCACCATAGCACGCAACCAACAACCGTCCAACATTGATTTGTTTCTCCAATGGCTTGCGCATTATCTGCTCTGTCAAAGTTGCAAATGCTACTCAGTGTGTAATAAATTATGGGGCACTAAAGGTTAAATGATAAAATTAAATGGTCTCCTCTTCACAACATGTTCCCAGTGCAAAATGGTGTGCTTGCATAGTGACGCCCATTAAACCGACTTGTCTCCAGTCCAAACCCATCATCGAGTCACAGTGAGAGATAGCTCGTGGTAAAAAAAAAAGTTGGGATCATAATGTGTGATCATGAGCTGTTGCTTCTAAGTTATTTCATTTAAAGGTCACAGCAATAATTCATCTTGATATTTCACCACTTTCAAACAAATTTATTTTTTTCAATTAGGTGTAATTTGATCCACGACTTCATGATGACTTATTACAAACGAATATTAGCATTACTGTAATTTCTCATGATAAGCGGCGCTATATCACCAAAGATTTATTACATGTAAAATTTTCTTGAAGGAAAATGTTTCTACCTTACTGACTGTGTAGACCTTTTTTTCACACTCACGATGTTTTGCCTCCCTCATAGGGCCATCGCCAAGTAAAAAAAGAAAAGTACGAGAAAGACACACGTGAACTGTTTATACAGCCATATCTAACCACACTCATTCACCTGCCTTTTTTGCACTTCTTTTTTCTACTGTTTAGTTTTACCTGATGTAACCTCTGGAAGGAAGGTGAAACTCCATGGGAGTGTGAAAAAAGACTACCAGGTCAGTGAGATAAAAGCATTCTCCTTTAAGAATGTTTTACTGCTGATAAATCTTGTTTAGCAGGGTAGGGAATTATGCTTTTGACCAAGAATAGTCTTACGTAAAGAAAACGTGTAAAAAATGCATGTCACGATACACATGTGTGGCTTATAAACACCATTACAGTAGTTATGTGGAATATACAAAACATTCATCGGCACCACATGTTAAAGAAACAATATATGTAAAACATTGTAGGGGGATGCAATATCTTGAACATTGGAACAACTTCATTTTGGTGCAAAATTCATATTTTGCTCCAAAATGTAGATTTCTTCTAGAAGCGATCCCAATTCAAGAAGTTTCAACAGAGTTCAACTTCACAAAAGTTTTGAACTGTAATTAAAAGAAAGAATTGGTAAAGGCTACCAACAAAAAGCTACTGGTTCAGCATTTATCGAAAAGTTGAAGCCATAATATGAACCAAATAAAAGTGAGTTTTTTGATTTCAAACCAAGTCTTTCAAGAAAGTTAATCTCAAGACTCAGCAATAGGTTTATTTACAGATGAAATGAATTTACTGTACGAATTCTACAGTAGCTTAAGTTTATGTTTCCGTTACCGAAAAAAGCCAGAAAAATAAGTTCTGGAAATACTACATAGAACCTTTTCAACTCAGTAGAGCAATCAAGAAAAAACAATGGAAGTCATCAACCCAAGAAAAAAACTTTCCCATTATAGGTGAAGCCAAATGGCAGTGAGATAAATTGCCAATATATCTGAAGTCCTATACAGTACTAGTCTAATAGACGGCTCAACACAAAAAAGAACTAAAGAGACCGATGCAAATATCAAATAAACGCAATATGTCAGAAATTGCACAGCATATGCATGAAAATAGCACAATGTATTAAATATCTCTAATATATTGTATATAAAAGAGGAAATTCGTGTGTTTGTTTGTCTGTGTTTGTTTGCTATGCACTCTTAAAACCTTTGACCGACCAAGACCAAATTTAAAACAATTATGCTTTAGGTCCCGTCGGAATTAAAGGATTTTAGTCCTCCCCTCTGCCAATATACCTAAGCTCCCAATTTTGTCCACTAAGTGTTAGCTTTACTGCAGTGCGAACGGTTTTTATTCATTTTTCATTTCTACAACTTTTTTTTATTTATTTCTACATATTGGAAATTAAAGTTGTACATCTTGTTATATGCCGTCATTGTTGAGCTTTTTTCATTACGCAATCACGTGTGCATCATTGGGTGACTTAACCATTTTATTTAATTTTATTTATTATTTGTATGTGTTTTAAAACATTTTTGATGTTTTTCTTAATATCAAATTTAATAATCACCCGTGCAACGCCGTGTGTATCAGGTAGTTTACAGATAAGAAAGCTTGGTGCACAGTGAATGTAACCGTTGCTTTAACACAAATCCATTTTGTACTGTTCTGTACTTTTCCCCTCCCCTCACCAGTAACTATGCACTTTAATAATACAGAATCCTTATTTTGCAGCAGGTCAAATTACAATTTTTCCATCATCAGCGTTCCCATCACAACGGCGTCTGCAACCATAAGCCTAGAATGCTAGCTACTAGTATAACATAAATGGATATTTTCCAATTAAAGGTAAGATCGTGTTCTACAAAAGTTGGCAAGTTCAACCCATGCAGATAAAATAGCTGTGGGTTCAATTTGGCACTTCCTTCAGGTGTAATACCTTTCCGGCGTTACTGACATCGTTCAAATTCCCCAAGTTGCAGAGCAGGTGTTTCCGATACAATAACCAGGGGCAACTGCAAATATCACATCCCACTGTGGAGGGAAAATAATTTATCCCACAACTTTGGTCCAATTACGAAACACAGTGAGTCTGGCCCTTGCACAAGTTAGTGCTGGAGTGAACCTGGGCAATCCTCTGCATAGTTCCCTCGGCACTCATAGTCGAGCTCAGGTAATTAGAGTTAAGCATTACATCTCGGCCGTGACCTGCGGGGCCAACGAGCAAACCAAGAAGGTGGGGGTTTCGGAAAAGGGTGTAATGGCATTGCAACAATGCACAAATGAGGGATTTCCACAATTAACTTCTGTTTAACTTGGCAAAGAAAAGGTGGCTGCCTAGCGTTGACCGCCAGAGCCATCCAGAACAATTCACGCCCCGGAATCCACCTTGCTGCAGCTGCTACCTTTAACATGCAAGCGCCGAACTAGTGTAATATACCTTCCAACTGCAACCTGAAAGGTTGTTTAGTTTTACAGGTCGCTTTGGAATGCTTTGTACCTATTTTTGGTAGCACTGTTTTAAAGTTGACGTCTTTCCAGCTATAAAACAGAAAGCACACTAAGGAATGCTAATTCCATCTAAGTGCTATAGATTAATTACATTCGGTGAACAAGCTGACAAGCTTAGAATTCCACGTAAACCAATTTTCCTAACTTTCATGTTTTTCTTTCATTTACTTTTTGTACCCATTTGAAATTAATTTGTAACAATAGAAAAATCAGAAACAATTTAACATTATCTTGAAATTGGAAACCGACAAGCATTCAAAAACTTAAAACAAAAGTTTGACATCATAATAATCACCTACTGTATATGCATGATTACATGTTGTCAACTTGAAAGTTAGTTTTGATGCAGGATCATAGGTGATAAAAACTTCATTTTACATGTTCAAAATCAGCAATTCTAAAACAACGTCTATTCAATACACGTATTGTATTTGTTACCGGCAATATAATTATAGAATCCACGCATGCTATGCAATGCCTAGGCATTCTATAAAATGCCAAGTCTGCAATATATGAAATTATCATTGGAATAGTTCATTTATGCAACAGTTTAAGTCAGGTTTAAATTTAGGCTCAATGTTTTAGAGAAAATGTTGTTAACTAACCTAAGCTCACCTACCTTTAACTAAACAGTTCGATATAAGAGTTATTTAATACTTTGCCAAAAGTAAATACTTGTCAAAAGAGGCAAGACATTGTATAAAATGCCTGCATTTTATACATTGTTTCTATAATCGAAAGGCTCCGGGAAATAAAGCTTAATGATAAGCCACACAGTTAGTGCCACACATTTTCTAACAATGGCATTTTTACATCAATCTGTCCTTCAGTACTGTTTCTAACTTATAGTATTTTTTGAATTTTCCAGAAACTGGCAGCATAATATAGAGAATCACCTTGTTGCGCAGGAAAAACATCTCTCATGAATAATTTTTAAAATGTCACTTGATATTGCCCGAAACCCTTCAATTGTTGGAATACCAATAACTTTGAAACTATGCAATGTAAAATCAACCAAATTCAATCAGTAATTTCAGGTCAATGATTAAAATCGCTCATCACTTCACACAAGTTCATTAAAAGTATGATATAATTAGTAGTTCACACATTTACAACATTTTAAACACAGAAATATGTTAATCTCTCATACACAAAACTTTGCTTTGTGTACTTCCTGGAATGATTTAGTGCTGTTGTTGTTATTACAGATGATCGAGTTCAGTGATAATTAAATCATTCTATCGATATTACAATCAGCGTTTCGGAAGTTGCCATATGGTGCATAGCAGGATTATTGGAAATGATGTTATCAACGCAATACTGTACAGATATAATTCTCCCAATACGCATCAATCAATACACAACCCTCAATAGTAAAAATCGATTTTGATTTATAATAATTCTCATAAAAATTCAAGGAGGAGAAGTACGCCCCTCTCGCTGGTGTTCTGGCTGCGCGGTCGAGGCCAAGTTAAATTAGCACAGGTTCCGAAGATATTACATATTGAACTCGATATAAAACGCAATGAAGCGTCGTTGTGTGTGTGTGTACAGTATAATGATGTTTTTGTTTGTGAAAGCCGAAATAGTACTGTAGCTGTTTTCTTAAACCATATTGATCCCAAGAAAATGAAAAGAAAGCAAAACTGATATTTAAAGAAGAAAAAGAAAATTTCGCATACATAATTAAAACTCGGGAACAAGAACGTGAGCTCACTTTATCTGATGCTCTCTAATTATGTCAAAACATAGAAATAAACAATTCAGCTTTTCGCAAAATACATTGATAAAACTTTTATTTATGTATGCTTCCTTCCCGTGCTCTCTTTTCTCTTAAAAGCAATTTCATTATTTGGAAGACACATGAATTTTAAATCACCGAGTAAACAAAGAAGTTTTTTCTTCTTTATCAAACTTATAGCTTCAGCAGCATCAGCGTAGAGAAAGCTTTGCAACCTCTAATTTTATTTGCAGCCCTTCCATTTTCAGTTCCTGTCAAGAGTTAAAGTTTGCAAACAAGTAACTATGGGTTTCCATAATGCGAACGTTTCGACAGTCCGTGTAAAATGAAGAGCAAATATACTATGGAAAAATAAAGATTGAAATATTGATCCGATGCAGCATCAAAGGATATTGAAATTTTATCATTACATTCTAATCTACTAGTGCGCCTCTCAACGCGATGAACATTTTGATAGTCCATTTTTAAACACTAGGGAATGCTTTATTGCCTGTATTTTTTAACAGTAAAACCACCTCACTGCAAAATTGGATTATCAGGTACCCAATAAAGTTCATGCGGGTTTTTTTTACGGATTTCTATCCTGAAAGTATATAAGCTAGAGAAAAAAATTACTCGATTGGTTATTAAATTACTCCTGCAGGCAACAACTACAAAAAAACACGTGATAACTTATAAACTAGATTAGTTTCTAATTTACTCTTGTAGCAAACACCTACAAAGAAAATCCTCAATATCAATCCAATAAACTTTTTACATGGAATACAATACTGCCTCGGTGACCGTTCGGCTCCACATTTTGCCGAAAATCTTTTTTTTTTTATGAATATAATTATTTCGAAATTCTGCGTTGTTTGGTGCAAGAAACAGGCCAATCTGATGCTCGGATACTGAGGTATTATCATGGATAGTGCTGACAGTCACTGTTGGGTGTATAAGCCAAGTTAGTTTCACAGTTGTCCAGTAGCTCTTTATTATTTGTTGTGTTTTGATTCTAGAACAAACTACAGACAGCTCCACATCACATTTTTCTTTACTGTAAATATAAATATATTACCATTAAAGTATTTTTGACCAAGAATGTATTGACCAAGTGATCTGTACATGTATAAATAATTTATTTAAAAAATTTTGCATATTCAAAACAGTTATTTTGTCAATACTGTGAAATTTTAAAAAGTGGAGTTGACCGGTTGCTACCTCGAGCCCTTCAAATACTTATCGAAAAACATTCTTCAGCCTATATAGTAATGGTTTCTAAAAATACTCATGTCCTCAGTTGCCAACTAGTGTTTAATACATGTATGTTACTCCTTCAAAATTTTGTGACACCTAAAAAATTTCTTTCATTGTATTTTAGTTTACTACATGGTACAGACGTCGTTGATTTATGGATTTCCTTATATGCGATTTCGACAATATGCAACGAGTGATATCCATCCACATGCTCGGTATATGCGAGAAACTTTTGCAATTAGAGGTTATGTGTGGTTGTGACCAAGTGACTGAAAGCTACACCTGCCTCTTTACTGTCACAATGTGTACACGGTCGTGTGGTGCAATGCTGGCCCATGCTGGGATTGCCCACAAAAGTTTTCTTCCATATACGTGGTTTTCAAATTTTATGCGAAACGTAACCCTGTCATTCGCAATAAACTTTATCTTCCCTACTTTTATACGTAGTAGCAAATCCTTGAAGAAGCAAGGATTTGCTTTCAAGGATTTGCTTTCAAGAAGCAAATCCGTTATGTGTTGTCATAACGAATTTTAATTAAACGCTAACTACTTTTGATCACCATGATGATCACCTTTAGTTCATTACACAGTAATGAGATTCTAATAAGCTTTCAGGCTATACGTTCTGTAGTAGAAAGCATAGCCAAATAGTCAATAAACTAGTCTTCTGCTACAGTGTTCAGTTCTGTTCGACGTATACACGTTTAAAATTAAATTTACTTTGGTTCTTTACTATGTATTTATCGTCCTATACCTACAAGCCAAATTGCAACAAACTGAGTACAAACATGGAAATCGGATGAAAATACATATTGAAAAAAGTAATGGAATTGTTATCTAAATTCTTTCATATCTCCCTTAGGATATACAATTTTTAAACGAAAAAAAAACAACAGAAACTATCCTGGTTTTTATCAAAATTGTGTTGTCATGGATGATGCAGCAGTTGTTTTCCTGCTATATGTTAAGCGTCTTCCAATTAAATTAAGATAATTTCATTATTCTACCAGTCGAATTTTCAATGCACTTGACATACAGTAGAATAAATCAACTGCAACATAAATGAGTTTCCTTTAATTGCGTAACAGAAACAGTGTTTTCTGTTATATATTTTTATACTTTGCTGCGTCTATGCTTTTGGCTTGATTAAGAAAACAAGTATACTCTTTGCTTGAGTATGTAAACAGAATTCCTATTTGATTATGTTAGCATCTTGATTTCGTCATGACGAGCAATGAAACACTCAAGTGTAGACAAAATTCTGATAAAGATGCTTTAAAATATTTATATAAAAAGACGTTTAAAACTAATTTTCTTTCAACCCCATAAAATAATAACATTTAAATTTTATCTTATGTAAACAAGTAACTTTTTTTTTTGCATTCAGTTTCGCCAGCACATAAACAAAAGACAATTAACCGCATTTTGCAGGAAAATCAGACATACTTAATGGCTGTACCGTTTAATGGTTATATACGTGTTTAAACAAATAATTTTCATTGGTAACTGGTCCTTTAGTTTTGGTAGATTTTGGAGTGTTTTTTCAAGCCAAAATCTAAACTAAGAGTCACAATCTAAAATTCTACAACTCATACAGCTTACATTTAAAAAGTTGTAAATTAATTAAAAGGTCTGGTGTAAAACGGTATTAAACATTTATTGTCAAAAATGATAGAGAAGCATTATCGAATATGTTATGTGCAATGCTATCTTCCTAATGCATAATTTTGAGCAAAATAACAATATGTGCTAAGATGTTAATGCAAGAAGTGTGAAGTAATCCCTACACGGCAAAGCAAGTTCAAATCTTTAAACAAATTTTCCTCAAAATTGTGAAAATGTTACTTTACACCCCTTTTACATGAGGCCCTTCAATTTCATCTTTTGCAGCAAACAAACAATTCACCTGCATCAGGTCTTAAAATGTCTGACATAATTTATAGAAAAAAAAATGTGCTAGCAACAAAATAAGTAGTATTGTTCTTGTAGACATCAATGAGATCATAGAAAAGCAGTTAGTTGTAGTGCTTTGTCAACGAGCAATAAAACTTACGGTGTACACAAAATGCTGATAAAGAAGCTTTAAGATATACTGTATAAAAAAAAACACAATTTTCTTCAACCCAAGAAACAAAAACATTTACATTTTGACTTATATAAATAACGTGAGTTTGTTTTTTCACGTTTGCATTCAGTTCAGTCTGAATGCCAAAGAAAAGACAATAAACAACATTTTGCATACATGTCACTGGTTCTGCCGTACAAAGGTCATAATATGCAATTCTAAAACTCATACAGCTTACATTTTTAAAATCGTAAAATGAATTTTATCTTCTGCAGTAACATGCAATTTACCTGAATCACGTCTCAAAAAAAATGTCGGATATAGATTATATTTTTAAAAAAGGATTTGTTGTTAGTAACAACGTAAGTAGTATTGTTATTACAGACATGAATGGGATCACAGAAAAGCAGTTAGTTGTAGTGCTTTGTCGCTGAAGGAAACCATCAAGAGCAGCTGCTGTTTTCTAGTTTCTTCAACCTGCTCTTCCAGAATTTCAACAAAACTACAAGAAAATCTTCAGCGCACACGATGGCACTTCAAAAACTTGTTCTGTGTTCCAATTCTCATTTTCCAGCGTTCACCAAGATTTCATTTCAAAATTGTTCGTACGTTGATCAAAATTTTATGTCCGCTACCACACGTGGTTCTGCGCGGAGAGTGATACACAGAATTTGAAACCAATTTCTTCCTAGAACAAGCTTATGCATACTGCACACAACACTTTCAAGATTTACAACGTACCACAATAAAATTCTAGTTTCGGTTGCGTGTTACTTGCTACATTTGATGGTTCACCAAACCCAACTTTACAAGCAATTAAATGTACAAAAGCACTAAAAATAACGCATGCTGAAAGCTTTGATATTCGACATGTGCAAAAAATTGAACATGCATGATGATAAATCATTCTTGAAGCTAAAGAGTGGTGATTGTTGCCTTCCCTCAACCGCAACGCCATCTTTAAACATTGTGTATGAATTATGACAAATTTGAACATCTTATCTCATATTTAAAATGGTAGGAAAGAAACAAAATTCGTAACAAAAAAAACAAACTGATTCAAGTTAGAGTCAAATTGTTCTGTAAAATTCAACTACTTTGAAATGAAAAAACAACCTAAATCTCAACTTAAATTTGAGAAATTTATATTTAAAAAAGGACTGTACATTAAAAAGTTTGTTTTTTTAAGAATACGCTTCATTGTCGATTTCTGGAATTTTCGATTCGATTCATGCGGTTCTTGCTTTATACGATTTTTGAATTTTGATTTATGCGAATTTAGATTTATGCATCTTTGAGTAATTAGACATTCGATTTATGTTCCATTTAGGATTTCTGCAATTTTCGATTCATTTTGTGATTAGTTTCCGAAGTATACAATTTAGCTTTTTGTATAACACAACTTTTTGTAATGCTTTCCTGCCGAGCTTTCCAGTGTTGTATAACACCGCTCATAGCTACAGCTTTTGATTGCTTTCCAGCATTACACATTACAAAGCTCAGCATTTTAAGGCTTTCCAGCATATCACCACGCATTGCTAAACCACCATAATTAAGCTCTCACCTAACTTATCGCATACCTACAGATATGCCAAATACTAATGCGAATGTACATGTACAGTACTTGTAAATATTGTAAAACTTTACACCATAGATTTTTTAACCTGATATGTACATCTAGGCCAACATTATATTGTATGTATACAATATAATAAAAGACCTACATTATACAGTACCTTTAAGATAGGCTCAAGAAAAATGTTTTTGCGGTTATAACTATGGAAATATTTGTATGAAAAAAGAATCCATTTCTGCTTAAACGCTACACAAATATGACTTGTTACAGACATATCATTTGGTGCCACCCCCACTAAACGTGTCACTCGGTAAGTCCCTCATCCCAGAAGCGCCACTGCAGTAATTTATACAACAGTTAGTTTCATTACCTTTAGAATGTACAATATGAGCTACTAAATTATGAGTGTCACAAATTTTTATGTTATTCCTTTCAAATAAGCTGCATAATATCATAACGCGAGTGTAAAGATCTGTCCTCTACCTAATAGTGTAAACATAATAAAAAATTGGGAATTCTCAGAACATTGTTTGAGGAGCTGGGACCCACAACGAACAGATTCGTCGGCTTCCTGATGAAAATTGGGAATTCTAACATGACAATAGTCAAAAATCTGATTGAGAATGAGAAATTTGGAAATACAAAATTTCGAGTCAACTGAATGAAGAATAATGTACATGGGTCCATAGCGAACAAGCAAGCAAGCAAGCAAACAAATTGTGCTTATAAATATTAAATATACATAAATATAGGTTATCAATAAGACAAATATAAAAACTTACTAACAAAACATTTGTATAATAGTGATCACGCTATTTTTGTGGTACGGTCATTCTGAATAAAAACATCGACGTTTTAACCAAAGAGCTTGGACTTCGGAGTTTTGACCAAACTCATTTGACGCGTGTAATTAATACCAATGCAGTTGTTCATTTGTTGTATCGAAAGTTTATGTTACCTGCTTATGATGAGGATGAGGTCCAGTGTTATCTTAATCTAGCAGCAGGCCTTGCAATTAAAAATAAACATATAAAAAATGAGGAAAGCTAGGTGGAGTAAAATGATAAGTATTCCTGTCAACACATGAGCTGTTTTGGGGAAATTAACAAGCTTAACAAAGACTGAACCTAAAAAATCTCAGTTCCGATGAGATTTCCAACTGCATGGAAAGCTAATTAACCGATAAGAGAAACCAATTAGTGGTAACTCAACATGCACAAATTTTAGCCACCAAAAATATGTTTCTATATGACATCGTTTTCAAGCATAAAAATAGTACACAAAGCTTGTTTGTTTACCTTTAACAATTACACTTCAAATGAGTAAACAGTCAGTGTGAAACATTGTTTCTAAGACAACTTTTCAACTTTCATCCCATTAAACTTCAACCCAAATTTTAGTAACATTATTCTCTTAATACATTGTACGTCGAGTGCTTTAGTATAGTATTATAATTTGGTTTCTAACGTCAATAAAAGTTTCTACTAATAATTTAAATTTATTCATTGGTTCACTTGAAAGTCAAAATTTGGCATTTTTCTACTGGAAATAAAAATTTGTAATCTTAACATGAATTTTTATGCTGTAATTTCCTTCGGTAAATAACTACGTAAATAGAAACAAATCTAAAGATTAACAATTTATATCAGTACAAGCATTTACATGTGAGCATGGCTACAGTTTTTATAGTGCTTTCAAGTAAAAATATCTGGTTGAAAATAACCACTTTAAAACATGAAAATAAAATACTGTACTGTAAATAAAAACGAGTTTCTATTTTGAAACATGACCATCATAACCTTTTGAATATGTTCTTACTGTTGTTATGATCATTTACACGAGTTTACAGATTTAGTTTTTGCTTTTTTTGTTCGTTCCAGCTTCGGGCTGTATTCAATTTTAATTTCCGTGACTTAGTAAGAAAACAAAACAATAGGCCTCTACTATGAAAAGGTCATGACTATTTATTACTTGATTTTTAAACATATTGCAGGATTTATTTGTTTTGTTGTACTTGGTACTATTGATCTCTCGATCGATTTAATTGTAAATAAACAAATGAATGAAACAAAAAAGAACAAATCCCAAAGGTAGGCTTATTGAATGATAGATATTGAAATAAAGCCTGCCTTTCCATCATTGAATGACAATAATTGTAATTACAAGCTTTTGCTTTCACATTAATTTTGCACTTTCCAGTACTACAATTGCATAGAAATCGCAATCGTAATCCGCAATCTATTAAATTTCTGTGTATAATGTGTATCTTGTCAATGAACCAACCTCATCCTCCGTCATCGTTGATGGACACGTGCTTAATCCGAGAAAATCACTAATCCACCAGGCCCTAGACCTAATTAATCTGGATTACGTGGTTTCCACTATAATAGTAAATTATTGTTGATGAGAACGGTTACTTTCTAAACATCCCTAATCCAGCATATTCCAACTCTTGTCAGGTTAAAGAGACTTAAGTGTTGGGTAATTACATCTTTTTTCAGGGTCAAATTCGAATATAAAAAATTAGTGCAACTACAAGTTTCAGAAAAGAAAACCTTTCAGAATATATAGAAGTATGACATATTTTATACATAATATGTCCAGTTCACAATAACATTAAATATAGAATGACGCAAAATAAGCTTTATTATCTGTTTTCTCTATAACTTTAGAAGGAAATATAATAAGTTAACTCTGAAAGCGGTGAAAGAGAGTATGATTGTTGGGAAGTTCTTACATTATGTGAAAGATAATATCAGCTGAATGACCACCTCCTTTTTTGTTTAAAAAAATTTGCAGTTAGGTTACATGGCGTTTTTTTATTTAATTTCCCAAAATTTCAGGAGATAATTCATCTAAATAATGCCAGATGAACTCCATGTTTTGACAGATTATTGGTATACATTCAATCCTTGAAATAAAAAGTAAAAAGCTCAGCAAAACAGCTCAAAGTCAAAAGTCTGGAATAGTGAACATTTCCAAAAATCATCGTTTCTTTCATCGTCCGATAATTCATTTATTACATTTCGTTTTAAGATTACAGAGAAACCGAATGGCTAAGATTATTTTGCGTCACCCTGTATCACAGAGTAACAACGGATAAATTGATTATTCAAAGTTATCATGTAATTGAAATAACTGATAAGTCACCATCATCGATCATTATACTGTATATAATACGGTACTTCAACTTTAAATTCATCTACACCATCAAGAAGCTAGTTTGTCAAACGCAAGGCAACAATATGGGGCAGGCATGTTCTTCCCATCTGTTATGCTTTACCACAGGCTTGTCACTTGCAAATAATAGCCAGCGGGATGGAAAAACTGAATGGCGTGTGAATAAATGATCTCCTTTAGCCAACCTTGACAATTCGATTCTACCACTAAGTTTTCTCATTTAAAAGCCCTTTTAAACACTGCTTGCCTTTGCCATTACCCAAAAATAACAAGAAGTAATGAAAGCTCAAACATCCATGTTGCCACGCCTTGGGGTGATTTTTCGGAGAAGTTTTCCTGCTGCCTGCGTAAACACTGTTGGCGATCAAAGCACCGTGGGTTTTTTTCATAATTGGGTTGGTTCATCCGAGTAGAAATTTAGCGGAAAAATTGCAAATCGAAAGTCAACCATACAGAGTTGCCTAAGGCTGTTTGAGACTCTGCGTTAATTGCAAAGAAAAGTACCTTAGTACCTTATTAAAATATTAATTTTTAAACCACTGCTTCCAAAAATAAGTTTTTTTAAAAAATCACAAGAAAGGCATGATATTTATTTGCTTCGGTTATAACATTTAACGTTGTAAATAAACTTCACTTCCAAAGCAAAGTTAACTGTTGGTTTTTAAAAAATCAATATATTGCATACAGTATAACTTGTGCAACACATACAGTATACACAAACACCCAAACTATACTAATGGATGGATACCTCTTTGCTCTCACGTGATTATGATGAGCTGTTTAGCAAGTTGAACAAAGCAACAAAAAGGTTAACTGGTTTAACCTTTACATAGCCATTAGTGGTTATTAACTGATCCAAATTTACCAACTTTTCACTTTGAGTTATTTAAATATTCATCAAGTAAATGAACCTCGGCATGCATGCAAGCCGATAGTAATAGGTGTGACGATAATACCTGTGATGATAATAACTGATAAAAGCTGTACATTTGCCACTACAAAACATTCGTAGCATTTCCACGTTTAAGTCAACATCAAATTCAGAAATCAGTAATCCGGAATGGATTTCAAAATCAGTCTTAACATGTAAAAGTTACTCCGTTGTAAAAGTTAAAAGTTACTTGGTGGTATCACTAGAGAAATTGGCTGTTTGTTTTTTTTTTTGTCAATTAATGATTTCACGGGAAAAATGTTTGGAGTCACAATTTACTAATTTTGCAAGAAAAGTGTTTTTGTGTTTTCTTTGCGTCATCTTTCCTCATTGTACTCCATGCTTTCTTGAGCAGTAGCTTACATATATGGGTTTCTGTGGCGTTATTGAATAAACTTAAAACTTTTCTTGAAAAAAGTAAAGTACTGTTTATAAGTATTCTGTATTCTTTTTTAGCTGCACTACGGCGAGAGCTGTAAATTAGAATTATTGTAAAAATGTGACTCCAACCCTTTTCCTATGAACTCCTCAAATGTTTATCGCTAACCTCATTTTCCCAAACACCTATCTACCCAACGATTCCGGATTTGAGGATATGTATCATTATGTTCAAATGCTAAACATTTTCAGTGAGTGAAAAAAAAGTTCAGAACTAACAAAACTTCCAAGCTACTAAGAATGAAATGCACTTACAAAAATGCACAGCTAAAAGAAATTCACTCCCTGGTATAACCTAGTTGGTTACCCATCGAAAGTGGCAGCAAAAAATTAACTACTATATTAATATTTCCAGTTTAAATAAGCACTCAAGCGCATCACGCAGCAAGCATCACGTAAGCTGCATGAACTTTCGAAATCGATCAGTCATGAAGGACTTTCCATTGGCAAAGATAGGTGAATCTCTATAACAACCCACCTACTGCACACGCTGTTATAAAGGAAATGGACAATTTCTCATTTCTCCTAAGCAAACTTAAACATGGACTATGACATCCTGCTCGGCGGCTGTCTTGGCAACGTGCATGCACCGACAAGCTCCTCATTTTCCGGCTTTTCACATTCGGAAATTTCTCACCTATTGTAGTCAGGTGACATCAATTTCTATACAATCAGATGCCCGTCTGGCCTGCAGCCATCTTAGATTCACTTCAGTGAATAAAAGGATTGCGTGACAGATGACCATCCATTGGTTTTGACCTGAAGGATGACAGTAACGCAGGTGGCTGAATGGTATATGTATATAAATATGTATATGCATACACCATACCAAAGATGCGTTTTCCCTCAATGTGAATAGTGCACCGAGTGATTTTCAAAGCAATTCACATCACCGACAAGAATATTCATGTCTTGGCTGTCAGGGATGTCAGCTCAAGAAGCATGACATGTTATTAATGCCATATGCACAGTTCCAGATCGATTTCATCATTCAGAACGAATTTCCTGCTTGTTTGACCCTAGACACCGAAAATTGAACTTCAATTCAAAAATGTAAATTTCCTACGGGCATAGATCAATCTTGATAATGTCCCTTTTTATGCAAAGTGCCACCATGTTCGCACCCAAAACAGTATGTTCGCATTATTAAAGTATAAGAAAATCCAATTTTTCATAACCAAATTTAAAATTTAGATAACTTTTTTTCTATAAAATTGAGCCAAGTAATATTTTTGTGTTAAATCATTAGTTTTAAGGTTACTTGCAATGCCATCATACACACAGTTCTCCTTTACGTCTAGTTCGCACAATGGGATTCCGGTCTTTATCTATTGGAAAAAGTCCTCAATAAACAGAGTCATGCTCGTTTTAACTTGGTTTTTATGCTTGCTTGACCTTGGCAACTTACTTTCTCGACCTTTTTTTCACACAAAGCTCACACTGTTTCCTTTTACACCTCTTCCCTGCACAATGGATGTAATCCAAGCATAATAGAGACAATAGTGTTAAGCCTAACCTTATTCAACAGTCCTCACTTAAGAGTGATTTCCACTTAACATGCCATTTTTTTCAAGAAAAGTGAATAATCAAGTTAGAACTACTCTGTATAATATATACATTCCTTACTATTCTGCTACACAAAACAACTAAAATGTTCTACACACTACTGCCAACTTTAAGAAAAACTAGCATTGTACCGTGATGTAATTTGCAAATCGAAATTTATTCATGAATGCTTTTAATAATTCAAACCTTCCCTAATTGAGTTCTTTTTCCGTTAAAAATTTTAGATGTTTAAATAAAAAAAGAGATGTTCTTATCCGAATACTATTTGAAACTATAAAACCAAGGTAAATACCACATAAGTGAAGAGAAGCTAAAACAAATGCCTGTTTATGAAACATTTGTCTTGAAGGTCTGATGTAAAAAGATGTTAAATAACATTTTTGTCAAAAATGACCTAAAAGCATTTTCGAATATGTTAGGTGCAATTCTACCATCCTGACGCATTATTTTGAGCAACACAACAATACATGTATGTTCAAAGATATTAGTGCAAGAAGTGTAAAATAGCCCATACACAACAAGGCTAGTTCAAATTTTTAACGCGTTTTCCTAGAAAATGTTACTTAACACCCTTTTACACCAGGCTCTAAATTCTATGATTGAACAGATTTAAAGATATAAAATAACATTTTTAAAACATTTCTTAATAATTAAGTTTTCCTACAAATTCAAACATTCAACCAACATCTTTTAAGAAACACGAACTCAACTGAGAACCTCCTGGTGTGACAAGCTAACTACATTTTATTCGGGTCGGTCTCAGATGACATCGGAAATCGAAAACTGTTTTTGACAACTCCAATGACAGAAAAAAAAAATTGAAATTACGTCTTTTGTTCGTTCCCTCCATCAGTCTTTCTTTCTCCAAATTATAGTTTTGTACACCAAAAACCAGAGTGACTTCTTTATCAGAGGATTCGAAAGTGTTGTTCTTGTGAGCCACCTGGCTGAGTGTCGAATCGTTATTGATAATCAATAGACTCCGTTTTCGAAATGGGGTGAGTGAAAATCATCTAAAAGAAGACCCGCTGCAAAGTAGCCATCTTTATCTATACCCCACAGGCTACAGATTCGAAAAACGAAGTTACAATGAAAGTTCAAAAAAGTAGAAAAGTGCTCTAAGGAACCTTTCACGAATGTGAAAATTCAACTTCCAGCACTTCAGCTTGACCTGGTGATCTATCAGGCACTAGGTTTCAGCCTGAATTCAACTCATTCGAACAACTGTTACATACAGATTAAAGTTGTAACATTAAAACAGTTACATTACCTGCGATAAAGAAGAAAAAAAGCTTGCGACAGATTTAAACATTTTGTGCTCAGGTCAACAACACGGAAAAAGTTATTAAAATAAACGTTATTAAAGTTTGTTCGGTAGTAAATTTTAAACGTACATTCTGTATAGCTGAAAGCACACTCAATGGCATTTATGGAAATGTCTCAATTTCTCATTATATTTTTCCCTGCGCAAAAATGCAATGTATGAGTACAAGAAAATCGTAATAATTTACGACATAGTTCCAAATTGTCCGATTTCGTAAAGTTATCTTACACATTAACATAATTGCTTTAGCGAGAAATGCCGTATAATGCAATGATTTTGCAATAATTTACAGAATTATAACATTACATATAAACTTATACTGTACATTCTTGTCAAAAAAGGAGCTTGAGCCTCCATATTTGTATTTTAATTCAACTACGAAACTTCCATAACCTGAGAAAACTTAATTTAAAAAATTCGGCAACACCTGGAGCATCTGTAATCTGGTAAAATAAATTGGAAACATTCCGTAATAGCAAAAAAACACTGTTTGAAAAAAGGGAATCAATAATGTAAACACCAGTGGCTTCTTGAGTTTAATTTAAAGCAGATAGCTTACGGTTGACATGTTAGAAAAACTGTATTTGTGTACCGATGTTGAATTTATGCTGTAGACAACGTATGCCTACTAAAACAGATCATTTAGCCAAATATATCAATACCAATATATACACAGGACGTCCTAGATTTAAGCAAGAGTTACGTTCTGAAAAAATCCAGCACAACTCGAAATTCGCAAATATCGAAATTCTCGCGGTATCAAACTACAGCAGGCAATTCGTTATGATTTTTTAACCATCGCACAAAATTACATAATAACTGAATGTTCTTTCATATGATCAAAAAAGATTTCCTCTGTCATTATGTTAGTAAAATTGAAGATAAGAAACTCGCATAAGTCCCTCATTATGCTTAATTCCAAATATTAATCCTGAATCCTCCATAACTAATGTTACTTAATTAACGGAATTCAGGTGTTGTGTAGTAGTAATTCGATTTCGTACTGAATGTATAGCTGAACCCGTTTAATGGGTTTACCAAGAGACCAGAAAAATGTCAGCACCTAAGTGGAAAACGTCTTAAATGTACAAGCTATACCCATGATACTGAGAAAGAAAATCCGTTTTATTTCTCATGCAGAAAAAATAACGTTCAAGGGGAATCGTATTAAGCGAGATCACTGTAATTCGACGTTGAAATGAAAACAAAAAAGCATGTTTAACTGTCAGCATAGCATCTTTAAAGAACATTTGTTTATATTTGCAAGAAAATCCGTACACTTTAGTTGTTTTTTTTCCCCATTCACACATGGCTGCATAAAAATTGACGCCCTTAGCACATCATTGCAGCAAGTTCATCCTAAGGGTCTGTAGTTGAGTTGAACTGATAAAAACGCCTCGTTTGCAACCCAGTTTCTTCTTCGTTTGGGGAAAAAATTCCATGTTTTCTTTTTTTCTTCTTCCTTCTTATTTCTTTTTCATTCTTTTTTACATCTTCCATATCATTCTGGAATCGATCTTTCTTCTTTTTCCCCCTTTAGCATCCTTTTTTTTCCAGTGCAATGCCTGGCATGTTCAGCCTCTCCAAAGCCCAATTACAGCACTATCTTCTGCCAGATTGGGCAAGCTTGAGAACAAACCAGAAGATATATGGCTTGGGGATACGTTTCTTCAATATGTCATGTAAGCGAGCTTTTAATTATGCAGCCATGCACTTCCAAGATTCCTTTCCACTTTGCCAAGCGCGAAAAACTTTTCATCGCCAACTCCACTGGAAAGAAGATTGGGAACCAAAAAGGGCAAAAATGACTGAATGCTTTTTCTTCGGATGATGGTGGGTGGTGTTGACTTCCGTGGACTTTTCCAACCACTAAAGATCCCATTAAATGAACCAGCATTTGCTCTTGTTTTTCAACCCCTTTTTTTCTGGAAATCGGAAGGAGAAGGAGGTAAAAGAAAAATGAAATACTGTCGTTCTTCTCAATTTTGCAACCTGTCCCACTTTATTTCGTGCTAAGAACTGATTGAAAACATTAAAGTTCGTCTTTTCTTTTCTCGTTTTTTTTGTGTCGTCATTTCACATCTATTGATGCTGATTTTTTGTTCAAATCTTCCTGGCAACGTGAAATGAATCGGTAGACACAGCGAAAAATGAAGACCAAGAAAATTGAAAGAAAAAAAAATACTTGTACAGCACGCTACAGGGTGAAATTAAATCTGATGCAGTGTTTCATTATTGAACATGAACAATCAGACAGATATTCAGATTTCTTAGTGCCCTGTAATTCTAATAAGTTTTAGCATTTTAATGGGTGAATGACGTTGTTCCAGTTGGTCACATGCAAATTAGAACGTTTTCAGTTGCACTGTTGAAAATAAATGAAACGATACTAGACTATAACTAAATGGACCATCAGCTACAACTGTCTAACAAGAATTAATATCGTAAACTCATAGTCAGGGCCAGAGTCATAGTTTCCAATGTAATGCGATAACCTTAGGTCAATGAAAATACCACCTTTGTAAATAGAGCTATCATATCCCAAACTCAACGTAATAGCTGTTCAAATATTCCCATGGAACCATACTTTTGCCTCACCCTGTATGTATAAACAATTTTATTGCAGTTAAATAATCGAATGTTCATGTGAAATTGTAAGATTAGCATAATCTATGATAGCGACAATAATTGTTCGTTTTACTGTGGTTTCCCACCGTAGATCGTAATCCATCAATCATCATATACACTAGTTAAAAATACATGTACTGTGTGTATTACAGGCATTACACATTTATATCTGCCACAGTCATGCAAGTGATTTCAAAACTGTCAAATATCAATTTATGAGAGCAGTAAACTGGCAAAATTTTCACTGCCTACCTTCGAAAATTCTTGCTACAAACGAAACGCCATACATCTTCATTCATCCGAACATCACGCTGCAGTGGTTTCATCGGTTCATCTATGCAACAAACAACCCCTTTGTGGTTGTGTTACAATAATCAATAAACTAAATAATTCATCCGTGGTAGATATACAACCACCTTGTTATTACTAGGGCATTACAGCTGTACAGTTCCCCTGTGTTTGCACAGACCATTCGGAGTCAATTGAATAAACATTGGAAAAGTCCAACTTGGTCGATCGCATTTCCATTATGGATGTTGCTTTTAATGCAGATCAAGTTAAACTGCAAGTGATACCCTTCATCAATATACACCAGTCAGCATTTTGCAAATAGCTCACTCTCGTCAGAACCCCCCACCACCATTGTTGGTTAAGAGCGAAATTGCTTCGGCATAGACTCGCCTTTGCAGTGTTGAAGAAACATCCATAAATCATCAAGCTGGAAATGTTTCCTCCCATGCTTTCAATTAGTCCAAGAGGCCAAGATTAACGTACATCATTCATTCCATAATGTAAAGTCACCCAGTTGCAAAATCTGCTTCCCAAACAAGGCCAATCGATCTTTAAGATCACATGCAGATGTTTGTTTACACAAGCCCTGTGGCTGGCATCCTGATTTGCACAAACATTTGAATAATTTAATACACCATCTGATGATGGCAACCGTCAAAAGGAACGCCTACTCACGCTAGACATGCTTAAAAAATATAAACCAACAATTAATGCAATATGCCTTAATTCAGCGTTAAACTTTTTACACAAATAAAACCATGTGACTGTTGAGTTCCGATTTTTGTTTGATACAACTTATGACGAAATAACTCACCAACCAAAAAAACCAACATTAATATGATAAATGGCATACAATGACGTTCACAGTAATGCAGTGTGTCAAAACTACACTGCATTACACGACAGTTATACGGGAAGTTTTTAGATGCTGTAATGTTTTTATTTTTATTCCAGTTGTATTATTGGAAATAAATAAAACGACACTGGATTATTACTAAATGAACCTACAACTTTCGAAATATGACTTGGTAACTAAAACTCATAGTTTCCAACGTTATAATGCAATGACCTTAGAATTTAATTTCAATGTCAATAGAAATACACTCATTGTAAAGAGTCCTATCAAGGTGTTATTATGTCCCAAACTCAATAATTTCATTATAATAGCCTTTCGCGTGCTCCCTTAGAACCGTACTTTAAACACACCCTGTACACTATAAGTTATTATAAAATCACTTGCAACAGTTTATTTAGAAAATTCAAAAGCCAAAATTGAAATAAACCTACAATTTCAAACAGAAAACACTTAACCCACTACAAAATATATAAACAAAATATATAATGTAATTTATAGGAGAACGTTGTTACAACGGAATGCGAATGAAACAAAGTGCTACATTTCTTGCAATGAAAGATGTCTGGTAATGTGTGACCATTAATGAATGGTTGGTTTTGGTTCTTTCCACTACAATATTATGGTTTCTCATTCTTGGAGAATGGTCAGATCAATTCCCATCCAATCTTAAATGACCAAAAGCCTCAATCTAAACTTTGGAAGGTTTTTTCCCTTTGACAGGACATGAACTGTATGAAACCACCACCTTCTTTCAGAATTCTTATCTTTCAATGGGGTTCTCAGTCACCAGCTGGTGCCAGCACTTAGGTGACTCCACGTGCAGTGGACAGTCTTAGAGCACCAAAAGGTCTTACATACATCCCACACACTGCTTCACCAAGCAACAAATTTGATCAGCTGAGCTGATAAGACAAGGGAAACAAGGAACCACTGACATGAAGATGACCAAAGACGATCTAACAAATCTACAGTGAAGCTTTAGAGAAGTGAAGAAAATCTGTCCTCGACCAAGAAAAAGGTCAACTGGAGACCAACGCGTCAGATTTTCTATTAAAACCAAATTGCGTGAAATTAAACCAAGTTTCTGGAGTTCTGTTGTTTTTTTTAAAAAAAAAAAAGATTCAGCAAGTTTTTGATAGTGTTTTTTTTTTTCAAATAAGTGAACCCAAGAAATCAATTTAAAGAAAAAACTATAGCTGCAAGCTAGTATGACTACAGGAAAGAAGCAATAGAGTCTATCTCCCAAGCTAACATGTTTATCTTTAAAAGCCAGGCTTTTAGTTTCGAAATGCACGTGTGACAGCAACCATAGCCTAACTTCAAACTACCAAAACAACACATGCATCTTTTATGTTTGACTTTTTTTGGCCCTCAAGTCCATCGTTTATATTGGTAACTATACCTTTGTTTGGTACGGTGGGAATAAGTGGAACACATTGAGAGGCCACTTAAGAAAGTCATCATCAATGAACCGTTGAGCTAATTGACAAAGACAATGGAAAGTGTTTAAAAAAACAAGTCTCTTGTTACCTCTATTCTATTGCAAATGGAAGTAACACACATACACACCCACACTCAACTTTTCTTTTGCGTGGAGCATTCACTTCTCGATGCACTCAGGTAGTAATGCTTTGCGGTTACCTCAACCGAATCCCAGGGAAACACTAATAAAATGAGCAATCAACAACAAGGTCTAATTGAAAGACCACTTAATAAATCCAATTTTTAAAGCTTAATACCCCCAATAGGTGGTTACCTCTGACTTTCGCTATATCGTTGCTATATGAATTCCGAAAAAGAATTTGCTACAAAAATTACGACAAAAATTTACAAACAATAGATTTACCAACAGTGGATTTACAAGTAAGACAAACAACATCTAAGGTAAGATGGTGTAACCATGCAGCAAAAGAAAATTAGAAAACTCTTTAAAATATTTGTGAATAATGCATACAGTAAAAGATTACATGTTCAGCGTGTTTGGAAGAATCGATAAGCCACATTAATTAAATATTTCTGGATAATTAAAAGTTTTATTAACTCAAGAAGTGAGCAACAAAGGCAAGAATCATATTTGCTTTTAAATTGATGATCTACAAAAAATATTAAATAATGCACATAAACTAATGTGTATCGTCCAAATTTAAAGCAACTGTATAGCAAGCGATTGAAAAAATAATGTGATGTAAATTGCTTTAATGAAAAATTTGTCTATTTGTTAATTTAATGCAAAACTTAACTACCAAAAAATGATAAAATCAAAACAATCACTGTGACATACTAAAATTCAGTGTCGTGAATGCTTCAACAACAACAAATAAAATTGAAAGAAATTATAAATCATATTAATATTTCTGAACCATTCAAAAGTTCCATAGGTAAAGTTCAGAAAATGTTTTGCTGTAATACTGAAAACAGCTAGAAAGGATGACATTGTGTATGAATTGCGTTTGAATTGCGCCATCTTCGTGAATTTTCAACAAAAATTTCGATGATCGTGTCATAAAACTAAAGCTATAAAGCTACTTTACGGTGATATAATTTCCATTTGGCGACTGACTCCCCCAAAACATTTCAATTTAAGAGTTCCTTGTACTTGTCATCATCTCCAAGGTAAAAGCAACCACCAAAGGTCGGCTCTTCCCAACATAAACTGTAAGTTAGTGGCCTCAGTTAGTTTGCTATAAATTTTCACTGGCCATATGTTTTAATTAAATTTTCTTGAAAAATTTCCCTCATTTGGAACTTTAGCCGTGGCAAGAGAAGGAAGGAAAAAGATCTAAAGTATTAATTTTAATCCCACTAGTCACATTATCCATGACTGAATTTCCCTTTAAAATCTTCCAGGTATTATCTTTAATAATTCATATAGTTCTGAAATCTCTTTAATTTCAACCAGGCAACAAGCGAGTTCTGGGCTATTATGCAGAAAAACATCTTGAAGTGAACATAATGTCGGAAAATAGTTAGAACAGTGGTTCCCAACCAGGGTGTCACGTCCATGTTGGGGTGCTGATATTTTTCTAAATGTCTAATATTAACTAGTATAATGTCATTTTATTGACTTGTATAATTTAAGTATAAATTAATAATTTTATTAACTAGTATAATGTAATGTTAAAAATATATACTTATACTGCATAGAGAAAATTCCATGCAAATGTCAACCCAAATAGCCTTTATTTTCAAATTAAGCAAATTCGATGTTGTTGTATATCAAATCATATTAATTATTATTATTAATTATTATGAAAACACTGTAGGGTTGACACTAGTATAGTAATTTGAATAATAATGTCATTTGTTTGACAGTTACACCTATTATGCATGTTATGTTAGTCACACTACATATTTGTAAACTTAATTTTTTTTAAAACAAAATGACCGATTCTAAATTAGCCTACTATTAACACATTCATTCAGAGGTAAATGAGAATACAGTACAGGTTTTTTTAGTTTCAGAAAAATACTACACACAGAGGTTGCAAAACGGCTATGTTAGTCACAGTACTAATATAATTATATGACGCCCATTTGAAAAATGTATGTTAATTTCATTTGAAAATGGTTAATTAAAGATATAATACATGTGTGATGAAAATATAACGCATTTTCTTATATTATTAAACATTAGCAAAAAAGTGACTTCCAAACGTTATGTTAGTCACCATAGACTTGCCCATAGATATAAATATATTAAAGTCATTTGAGTTAATTTTGAAAAGTAAGATAAGAATGGCGATGATGTTCAAATTTTAAGAACATAATTTTTTGACAACACTGGTTTTTGGAATATCACTGAAACCCAAATAAAAGGTCGGAAACCAGTGAACTAGAAGATATACTAGTTTATAATAGTATAACTACGTAACACAAAAAACTGGGCAAAGAAAATAAATGGAACCAAAAAATGGAAGATACAAGCTATTGATTTGAAATTAAGCTCGGTGCAGCAAGAACTTTCTTTTAAAGTTTTGAAAACATTAACCACAAGATTTACAGCAGAGCAATAACTTTTTTTTAAAAAATATATATACGCTATTTACAGAACAAGGTACTGAAGAAAAGTGTATGAATGGCAGAGAAACAGAAAAACTGCATTGTCTGCACTTTTCCATGGATAACTAATGGGTGAACGAGTGCACTCTGACAGAAGCAATGCCATAATCATGAATCAAACAAAAAGACATGAAAAATCTCTCAACTCTCGAACTAATTTTTAACCTAAACTTTAAACAACAACAAAAAAAAAATGAATCGAAACACCTCACAAAAACCGATAACCCAGCAGACCCAAGTGTTTGGTATTTTATTACTTTTCGATAGCTACTGGGCTTGGAAAGCATTGTCATGCAACATTTGTGTTAGCAGATCACGATAAACCCGAAGCGGAAAAACAATTCTCGAATTACCAAATTTCTGTACAAACTCGAGTGCTAACAACGATACAAAGTGAAAACAACTACTCGTTCTATAGTGGACGTTTAAAACTAAAATTCAATATTAAACCTGATACCATCGTTGTCACCACCATTGCCTATAAGAGCAACATTTTCAATCATGTTTATCGAACATTGAGGAATTATGCGAGAATCAATTAATGAAGTACATTATTTATGTCAACGGTTCCTAGCCTTTTTTCACTTGTGTACAGTTGAAAAAACACAAAAACACAAAAACACCACTAACAACCAGACTCGTATGGTTGTTAGTGGTGTTTTTTGTGTTTGTCCTGGGTTTCTTTAGTATGTGGTTTTTGTGTGTTAAATGTTCAGCCGTGATCAAGCCTTCAGAAGAAGAAGGTAAAACGTTAGCTTAAAAATATAGTCCACCCGGTCAGTTACCTAGGGTAAGTTTTGCCTTTTCGGTTTTTTTACCTTAGTTTTTTGAATATGTATTTGAGGGTGGGGAAATTCAAGTTGTTAATAAAAACTTTATTACTTTACATTTTAAAAACTTTATTTTTAAAATAATTGTATCTCGTTTTACTCGTTATTTTGACTCGTCTTTTACAGTGTTGAACCTTTGTACCTTTTTTCGCCATTACTAAATTTTTTTGCGAACCCATTATAACTCCAAGGATGTACCCGTAGTGAGTACGTGTACCACCGGTTGGGAACCACTGTTATATGTGATTAATATAAAACAGTCTTTACTGATAGTGAAAACTTATAAAACGGAAATTTCGATTAAAAAATAAAAATAGAATAATCCTAAGTTTAATTTTCATTAAGACACTTTGAAACAATCAATTCACAACGCTATAAATTGGTGATGCTTTGATTTTTTTTCCCAGATTTCTTCCAGACTTTATGTCGTATTTCTACAAGATTTGGTTATCATCTTCAACGACTTCGACAATCAAATGGTTGACGCTAAATTTCAAACACATCAAATTTGTTTACTAACCACTTTTTTTAGATTTTGTTAGTTGAGTTATTCATCAGTTCCCCACGTTTTACGTTGATAAACACTGTTTGGATGGAACTGTGTGTTGTGAAACCACTCTTCAAGGCTGGAGTATTTATCGTGAAAACATGTTTCAACCTGAGCACTCTAAGCAATATTACCATCATGTAAAAAATTGTCTACTAATTAAATGGCATTATAAAAATTCTTCCAGATTAGTAATCTCTAAAAGACGTCAGATTAAATTATGTTCCCAGTCTATGATTACGAATTCTATTTACTTAATTTTATCGAATTTTACCTAGATTTTATAATGCGTGTATTTTGGTGCACGTTTATAATAATTAAAAAAAAAATTTTTTTTATTTTATTTTATTATTCTACAAAGAAGACTAAATGGTAATGATCAATGATATCTCTAATAATTTGTTTCTTAGTAAGAGACAAATTACTATAAATATTTACCCAGATGTATCTACATAAGAGTAATAGTAATAGTATTACAACAATTAACTGCATAACATACATAAGGCAAATGTAAATTACAACAATGAACTGCATAAACATATGCTATAATATAATGAGATACTAATAACTTTACTAATGAGATAATAAACTAAAAAATGTAGAATATAAACACAAGGTTTGCCTCTAAGACCCGTGGTTACCATACCTACCATGTGGATTTATTTCTAGTGGACTATAAAGGTTACATCAATAAACTGATAGAAATTTAAATAACAATAAAAAACAATAAAAACAATATTATTTAAAACAACTGCTATATCTTTAAATTTTTTTTAGTGAAATAGTGACAACTAGTTGAGCATTTGGTATTTGTGCATTCGACCGGCAATTTCCCATATTTGAAGAGAATGAGATCCGAGTTTTGAAAGGTAATGTATGGGAAATATTTAGTGTAATGTTTAGCTTTTGAAAATACGATTCCAGTTTATGAATAAACCATATAAAGCACCTAACCTGCATTTCAGAACATACAGATAAGTACAGCTGCAAAGCACTCAATGCTAAATACAGTATGAGTATTCTATATGCAATCAGTTCATGTTTTAGATTGACATAGACATTGTTGTCGGACGGCTGTCAATCCCGTGACAGCTTCGGGATCAGTCGTGCATAAATTGCATAAATCAGTCTGTTTTATGCAAGTTTTGACTTGGCATTTTTGGTTTAAGCTCTCAATAATAATAATAATAGAATAGAGCATCCGAGCTTTGTGTGCACAATGCCTAGGATTTCTGAACATTCTGACAACAAGTCAAAAAAACTGAGAAATGTAGCGATTCAAAAGCAAACAAATTTTCCTTTTCTGTTTATGAAAGCCAAAGCGCATTCAGAATAAAATTCGGCTTTTCTCACACCCATGTCAAGTTTCAAATGCATAACATCTCTTTGTGATGAATTTCAAAGAACGCTGTAGTGGTGTCATTGCAGGATGAAGTTCTCTGTTAACTTTCCCATTCAAGCAGCGGCAAACTCTTTGCATTTTGTAATTAGTTTTGCAACACTCCCTTTCAACGCTTCTGGGGTTTCTCGCATGTGATTTCTAGCTAACAATTTTCCAATACTTGCTACACCTTTTAGCAACACTTGAGCGTACATCAAACTGCATTCTCTCGAAAACAACAAAATGAAACAATAAACATAAAGCTCATCAGATAAACATACTGCCTTGTCTGAAAAATCTCTTTTGAGAAACTCGCACTATATATGTCTCTGATAAAACTTCATTGTGTCTTATTTTGCATCACGCAATATTCAGTTTCATATTGATAACGAATCTCGCCATCAAAAGAATTCTCCGTTGTATAGATAAACTAACAAGTACATTCAAAATGATTTTTAAACATACTCTTTTTATACTGGCATATTGATTTTTAATTAACAGCATCTAGGTAGTGACACTCGTGAGACTAAGACTGATCCATAGACACCTCATTCATCAAATCCATCGAAGTATGTAGAAACTCACAACTCATTTACTCACTCACAAGTACACAATAAAATAGCCAGACTGTTCCTTAAACCTCGACACTGAGAATCTTGACGTTTTGGATTTACCAAAGCGAGGTCTAAAAGAAAATTCATTTCAATCCAGATAAAAAGTACATATGTTCTAATAAGTGAACAGTTAATAAACATAAACATGAATCCATTCAAGCATAAATTAATATTATACAATTTCACTTCCCATAAGGTCTCTTGTCACACACCGTTTTGGTTGGGAAAAATCCAGCAATTTTTTTTAACAATTGTGATATCAGTTTCTTGCTCAATCAATGGAAACTGGTTAGGCAAGAAGCTGACATCTTCTAAAACTTCAATTGAACGAAAATGTTATTTTGTTTCTTGGGCATAATGTGAACTCAAGGACTGGGTAAATGTTCAACTCTAGATAATTAATGGTTGTTTGTATGGTATAGAACTAAATCTGCATTTTTTCTTATAGTATGAAAATATAATTTTACAATAAATGTAAATGCGTTCTTTTTTTGTACATAATATGAATTAGATTTCTTGAACAATACGATTTGTAATAAAAAAAACAGCTTATAAATTTCACATAAGCTACTTTTAGATTTATCATATTCATAGAAGTTTGCGTAACTAATCCACGACGAACAGAAACTACTAATGATCTTCTCAAATTTTAATTTAAAAATTGATTTTATTTTACTTTTATGTTTAAATATAAAGAAAAAATAAATAAATAAACCTACTAGTGCAAAAACAAACTCCCAATTTAAAGCTCTGAAATGTGAAAGTTCGGTTTCATACAAGTAGAATTTGAAACCAATTTCATTTTCTTTTAGCCTAAAACAAAAGTACGTTTTCGTAAAGGTATATACATAAAGAGAAATAAAAATCAATATTATCTGAAGAAAAAAAAAACAATCTTAAAGTCAGCAAATTGATTCGTTTTTAATTGACTTTTCTTCTCATTAACGATTGTGAAATGTTTCTAGCTAAACAACAAAACTGTGGCTTTGTCATGTTTCCACTAATCCACCGCTAGCGGAGAAAAAATAATGATTAGTAGCTTGCAACGGTTTTTAATATTTTTGTTCTTTTTCCCCCCCTTTCTATTTTCTAGACTTCCAAAACAGATGGATAAAAACGAAAAGAAACGAAAGTTTAGATGAAATGTGGAAATAAAAAGATTTTGTTTACATCTAACATCTGGGATTCTTGCCAAATTCACAACCGCTTTCCTAGAAAATGTTATCAAACTGTCAAAATGCTAGCTGGAAACCGCCTCGTAAAGTACCGTCCTAATGTACTTGAACTAATGTACAACTTTTAATGCACATGAAACACAAACTGTACTACTTGAAACATATCCGGCACAATGAAAACTCCCCTTTTTTTTCTTGAAGGGCGAAACAACTAGCTTAACATTTTGAACTTTAACATTTTTAAAAGTTTAAAAAGTATAATATATACTTTAATCTTGCGTATTACGTATTTTAAAGTAAAACGCGTAGAACTGTATTTAATTTACAGATTCCTCTGATATACATCGTTAAGATTTCTATCTCTACCTTAGTAATTTTCTATCACCATCTGAAGATACAGTAGTACATTCACTTGGCATATTTTGCTTCTGTAATTGAGGAGTAGGGTGGAAAAACGACGTAAATCCACTTACAATGCATATATGTTGAATCGTTTTAAACCAGTCTATATATAGCATAAGGACACTGTGTTGCATATAATTTGCACTTGCGGACTTTTTGGAGCAAGAATATGGAATGAGACTATTGTAAATCTGAAATTTTTTGTGATTTCTTTCTTTTTGTCGCTTCATTTCCTGCTTGTTTCACTTCCAAAACAATGACAAATTGATCTTTGGAAAAAAAGCGTAAATGGATTTATAAATTAGCACGGTATTTGGAATAACGGTGTAATTACATTTTTTAATTACCCTGTAACTTGAGGCCTGTAGACTACAGTTAACAATTTTTTTGCAAAATCTGTTCATTTCCCTTATACAGTTGACAGGAATCTCTCTTAATCTTAAATTTGTAGGTGCCAGAAGTGTTTGCCCATTTTCTCAAAACTACATTTTTTTTACGCCGTTATTTCACCCAACTCCTCAATTGAAGTAACACATTTGTTACACTACACACATAAAAAATGTTGTGCACTTGTGTACCATTAACGCAATGACCCATAATCCGAAAGCATTCATCATTCGGTGTAATTATAACTTTAAAAAATGAAACATTTCTATCTTGGGTATACTAGTGGGTTGTTAATTTAGAACAAGAGCCAACAGTAGTTATTAGTTTAAGTACTTTTCGTACTTAAAGTAGTATTACACTGATTTGACATAGGTTACAAAACATATGAAATTTGCAATTTATTTGTATAATACCTTTTTATCTCAGTTGGATTGTAAAATAAAAATAAATAAATTAAATAAATAAAATATAATGATATTAAATAAATTCGTATTTCCATTTTTTATTACCCACTTTTAAATGTTACATTTATATTTTATAGCATACGAAAAAAATTATCAGCGAAAATTATTTAAGAAGTATTTATACCACTATAATTTGTTATCAACATTCGGCTTTCATTGTAATACATATGTATACTATACCTGTCCCAAATAAGCGGAGCAAATAACGTGACAAAACAACCTATCTGAAAAATTTTAATTTTAAAATGTTATTTAAAAATGTTGTGAATTCCAATCTCCCATATAACATGGGGAAAAACGTATTATCTCGAAAAGCTTGATATAATCACGATAGTGTAAGTAACATCATACACGTTATTGATAGTTAAGGCGCGTTTACACGATGATAGTTTTGGCGTTAGTGCTATCGTGACAGCGACAACTATCTTCGTGTAAATGAGACTTCATATACAGTAATATCCAAAATATTAATGGAATATGTTTGAATTTTAAAAATTATTCGAAATTAAATATTAAATTTGACATTAAACGTCATTTACACGAAGATAATTGTGGCGATAGTCACTGTCATGACAGCAACTATCGCCAAAACTATCACCGTGTAAACGCGCCTTTACAGTTCACAACTCTTAACTGATAACCACCGATTTGTAAATGTTGATTTTTATTTATATTTCAACGATAATCATTAACCTAACTGTTACATGCAGTTTCGACTTTTGTTTTATACTCCGTACCTAACAAGCAAACAGTGATTCCTAACAACAAATATGAAAACTTCCCTGCACTGCACTGGGCTGTTGCGTGAAACATTCGTTGCAATGTGTGTACATATTTAATAAATAGATTTTTCACTTACACTTAAGAGTTGTATTCGCGCAAAGGTCGCATAAATAAAAAATCGTACCGAAATGACAAACAAGAAATAAAAGTGACTTGTGCACGACAGCACCAAATCGCATGATAGCAAAATTGTCTTCAGTAGATCTAAATCTTATAACAAATTGCGTTTTTTTTTGTCATCGTATGGGGATTATTAAGATCAAGTATTAAAAAAAATTTTAAGCTTGTGTTATCCACATTCAAGTCTATGTAATTATAAAATTTACACTTATTCGACATAAAATATTTTTAAGTCATGTTATTATAACATTTTAGAGACTGCAAACCAAAACTCTTTGCAATACACCTCAACAAGATCAATATTGTTAAAACACATTTATTAAGAGTAATTAAGTTACACTAGCGTAACCCAAGTCAAATAAACAAAACTGGCCATTTAAAATTTAAAATTTTTCTCTCAAAAAAAAAAATAAAAACAAAAAAATAATAATAAGCGTAAAAATAAGGAGATTGACTAGTTTCATTTCTTCCTACACGAAAACACGTCAATTGAAGTAAAGCTGGAGCATTGCAGGTTCTTATAATTACAAAAGCTTTTTGCTTCGACTTTATCCTTAATACATTTCACTTTCCTGTTTTTTTCTTCTGCACATGACATTACACCATACACACCAACTTCTCTACTTTTTATACATATATATTATCCCGAGCCTCTTTTTCATTCTTCCATTACGTGGCGAGGGGAAAATAAGAGGCCGAGAAAAGAAGCGCATCGTGCCGAGAAAGAGCATTTGCCTGAATGTACTGATGGAAGGAGCAATTTCAAGATGCAGCAAAGCACATAGATACATGTAAATCACAGGAAGCTGAGCTCCCTTAATGCACACCAAAATCAACATGCTCTCAGCCCTTACTGCACAACGCTCCCTTGGCTTCTGCCAAGTGGGATCAATTTCTCACATGAAAATGGGTGGAGTTTCACTCGGAATACATATACATACAGCACACACGGAAGGTGCTTTTATAGAAACAACCAAATGAAAAAAAAAAAACCTACCATGAATCTACACTAGCAATACATACGACCTGCCGATAAACGTATTTCTCGATCTACGAAATTGAATAACAAAAAAGCACTTCGTTATAAGAAATACAAAATCCACATTGAACCGTATACTTTTCCATCCAATGCCTAATACGTTCTATGAATATTTTTTACTACTAAACTATCATCGTATAGCCTCAATGCTCAGTTAAACTACACAACACTTCACTGAAAAATAACTGCTTGTTCACGATGAATAAATAAAGTACTGCTCTTCGATAAAATATAAGTCTAGAACACCTTCTAAAATGCTCAGAATTCGTTCAAACCATCTGGGTTCGAACAAAATAGTTTTATGTACAACAAAGTGGGATCACCTAAAAATGAATGAGTACCACCACGTTCCAAAAATCGATATGATTGCTATAAAAAGGTTTGTTCAATAGATTATTGAACGTACTGGGCCTTTTAGATAGAAAATCTCATATGCTTGACTGAACAACGAATGAAACGAACACCAGCACCACACAACAAGGCGATATATAAGGTAATCTGTTGAAATCTCAGTGATTTTGGTCACTGACACCGAATGGTATTGGTGATCAGTGAGTAATAAATCAAGTTACTGATGACCATTATGATATCGGATAATTCGAGTAACCTTATCACTTTTATGAAGTCCAGATCAAACCTATATCTACGGTATAAAAAACGTTTGTGCAATCAGCGCTTCAGGTTTCGATATTGCTTTATTTGCCCATAAACATTATCAGCATTTTCTCAATGGCCTCTTGAAACGACAACAATCATCATTAAAAGAAATTTTCAATATCAAAATCGATTCCATTACCGTATAGAGGAAGACCTCGAATAATACGAACATGTTCTGCAAAAACATCGCATAAATCGAAAATCACATACAGTACTTGTATATAACTCTTATATCAAAATCACAAAATTTCAGATGAAAGCGCAATGTCACTTGAGGAGTGCCACTTACAAAATCCATTATTTTCTCGCATATAACGAGGACGTAGGATTTATCTCATCGCATATTAGCAATATCGCATATAAGAATGAAGCTTGTATTAATCTAATCTAGAGCATTTATCTTGATTTTATTAAAACAATGAATATGTATACATTCATCAAGATAATGTAATCTACAGGATTATTCAAAAGTAATGGTGCAAAAATAAAGTTGATTTTTACTTAAATTAACTGACATTCGCAAATGTCATAACAGGAAACGGACATAGTAAGTGTCCAAATTTCACATGCACATTAGAGACATCACTAATGCTCGATGTGGGTGACATCACAGATGCCAGTTTGAAATGAACTGTCCAGACCAAAACAAAAGGCTTGTATAACAGTAACTGAACAAGTAGACTGAATGGAACAAACATTGAGCAAAATCAAATTAAATAAAGGGATCCGGGCATTTTAATGATACGACACATGTTTTTTCAAAACTGACATTTTTACATCAAACTATCCAACAGTACTGTTTTTAGCTTTTTATTTTACTACTTCCTAGAGTTTCCAAAAAATGACAGCCTAATGTAGAAAATTACCATGTATGGTACTGTATGGAGTTTCTTACCAGAAAAACAGTAATGAACTGAACAATTTCAAAAACGTGGCTGTGTTATAGTGCCTGAAATCCTTCAAATGAAAGAGAAAAGTCCGAAGTTTTTGTCTGAGTGTATGAGTAGATTCTGCGACTTATTTCGTGGTAATTCGTCAAGGATGCTGTGTCCCCTTCTGCCCCATTGCCACAGTAACTAGACGACCTGAAACAATGCATCTCCAATGCCTTGGCACTGATAACTGAGAATTTGTTAGGTCGTGTCTCAACAGACCATTTCACACTAACATTTGCCGTATTACAGAGCAACACCCGCATCGATCATTTGTGATGTGCATGCGAAACTTGGACAGTTATTATGTCCGTCCCTGCTATGACATTTGTAAATGTCAGTTAATTTAAAGAATAAATCAACTTTACTTTTGCAGAATTACTTTTGAATAATCCTGTATATTTCCATAAAATCATAGTTCCCCTTGATTTCACTAACAATGAAACTTCAATTTTAATACCCCAAACGCATATTAAGTAATTTTTTTCTTAATGTCAAAATAATGGAAAAAAATTGATGTATTTTAAACTGAACTTTCATTACCTTATAATTCCCAAATGGGTAACATTGTCAACAAGAATAGAAACCACGTACTTATACTGCAGTACTTAATATATATGCTGCTGAATGGCATGTAAAAAATTAATTAAAATTTCGGAACCTTCCAATGATTTATTACTTAATTAACTTTAAACAGCGAATATTAATTGCACCCACATCAATTATAAAACTATAAGAAAAATTACTATCAGCAGTCGCGTGAACATGCGAACTATATTATGAATTTAAGCCGAATTCTGAGTTAATATATATTGCGGAAATAAAGTTGTAAATTTAACAAAGTGTAACCGATGTTGTTATTTTCGAACACATTATTTTCAAAACTTAATTCGACATTCAGCTCTATACAGTTATAGATAGCTCTATCAGCATTATACAATTATTGTATCACATTAAACAACTGCATAAAATGGAAGAAAATCCATAAATCACAACACAAAACTCGTTTGTTTTAGAATAACTACACTAGAGTTAAGCACTACAGACTGAGACAATCGTTCACATAAACTATTGAGAAAAACATTATTGGTCCTTTTCCGTATGCCTAGAGACGCCGATGATGGCGCTGCAATCCGGACAACATGTACGAGGGAGTACCCAAAAAAAACGAGAATTATTTATTTAAATTTTTTTTTCATTTATTATAACATCTTAAAAACATTAATCTCCTTCAAAATACTGTCCATTAGATGATATGCATTTGTCCCAACGGTTCGAAACATTTTTTTAAATTCTTCTTAAAGCTAGATCAGGCAAGGGGGGTGAGAAACCGTTGTCACGCCGTTTTTCGTCAAAAAACTGTTTGATATCAGAAAACAGAATTTGATGTTGGCGCGTTGCTGCATAAAGTTTGCCATCAAAAAATCGCCGAGAGCGGGTGAGAGGGGCTTAGAAAAACAACCACTGTCTGCGGCGATGGTTATTTTCATGAATGCTAATTGGCCAGCTGAGCAGGGAGATTGTCTAGTAAACGTACCTACTAGGGTTTGGAAACCGGTATTCAAATACCGGTAAATACCGGTTTCGAAGTTTGGTGGGTAATACCGTTACCGAA
>JAQIWH010000766.1:0-40930 GCA_034695005.1 Cryptops parisi | reverse complement strand
AACATAAAAATTGGTTTCCTTAACATAAACATTAGTTTTCAAAAATAACTTGTTTTACAGGTTTATCTTCATTAACATAAGCTTTGCATCTTGTCTTGTTGAAATAATGCAGAAATCGTTATCAATAGCTGTGGTGTCACTTCACTGATGTTTGCTGCATGGACTATTCATGGCAATAACAATGCCATGCACGGACTGCTGGATCACGATGGCAGGATGCCGCATTACTGGTAGGGTTACACTGGCTGGGAGCGATTGGTTTCTATCTTAATATGTTTTCTGCCTACAAATTGGATACTTCAGCTTGTGGTACCACTGTTATTCCATCAGCATCGTTAGATCGTGAGATGTCCTTCACGCTTCGCCTTCATTAATGCAAGCCTTGCATTTTGTCTCAGTTGAAATACTGAGTCATACACAACTATGGATCGATAACATTCCATGCCTGGTGTTGTTTGCTCTTCAGATTATTCATGGCATTATAAAATGATGAGTAATGCCATCATTGAATGGTGGATCACGATGGCGTCTGGACAGTACCAAATGCGTTTCCACAACTCACCATAATTGTTACACAGGCTGGGAGCATTGTTGTTGATTTCTATCCCAAGTGCCTTCTGGTCTGGACCGAAAATGAAGACTATGGCTCGTGATAAAATGGCACCATCTGTAAATTTTCGCTGAAAATACTGAGCAAAAATTTTAGTCATTCTGGTGTCACCCTCTTTGATGGTGTCGCCCACTTCAGTCAAGCACCGCACTGTACGTGAAAGTTGCCTACTATAAATGGTTTCATGGTAGTTATTTTTATCACCTGTGATTATACGATCAAAGAAACAAATATAAACAATTACATCTGATCTACATAAGATGTGCAAATTTCCTTTCAGTTCAATACTTTAACTTTTTTTAAACAAACTTTTATCACCTATAAATACTCAAAGCAAACATTAACAACTTTTCAATACATGATCCGATTTTTATTATCTAAAAAAAAAACAAAAAACAACACATATTTCCAGTTCATTTTTCCTTCCACGCTACATGTAAGACCTACATCAGACACAATACCATTTTTGTTTTTTTAAAAGAAAATCAAAACTAATATTCACTTTTAACAGAAAACGTGAATAGCAGCACAACAATCTTTGGACACGAGCTAGCTTTCCTATTCGTCATCGCTCTAGTAACACCGACACACGATTCGTTCGCTAATTCCCACGATTGAGACTATTCTCTTAACCAGCATGATATGTACAAAATAAATAAATATGTACACGAAAATTATTTTGGTTTTTTCTACACGTGGAAACAACACACCAGAAGTATAAATTAGTTCATAATATGAATGGGTTTGGACGTTATTAAAAATAGCACAATGAGAAGCAGACATTTTGAAATACTGTACTCGTTTGTATAATATACCATTTTTTTTTGCTGTTTTTTTGTGTAAGAAAAATAAGTTTGAAAAGCATAAAATCTGCACATAATCAGAGGCATCATAGTGAGAATCACATCTGGTCCTTGTTATTTTATAACACGTCTAGCAAAAAAGTGGCAGAGATGGGCTGCTTTATATTTATCAATGAGATCGAAAAACTATAATAAATATTACACAGTAGTTGGTCAGTTGAAAAATTATACAACCATCGAACGGAATTCTGGTTAAATCAAACTATAATAGTTATACAATAATCTCATTTAACTACTATAAAGAACACTATGTAACAAACTTCCAAACCATTATAAACGGTTAGCGGTAATAGTTGAACTTGTTTCATTGTGATACAAGTTAAGGGTCGTTTCACGGTCATTCAGAGAATTTCGAATACTTGAAATTTTGATTTCACAGTGATTTGTTAGTTTTACCTCCAATTTACGATGTGTCTTAGAGACTAATGGAAGTTGTATTTAATTTTCTCAATGGCTGTTTGATAAATTTATTCATTGTAAACTGTAAATAAAATGCAACGGTAACTTATATAAAATGTAACACTATTTTATATAGGTTGTTTTGTTTTTTTCGGAATTATTCTCAAAAGTGCCAATACATACATTTTTTGTACGACTATTGTTCATATTTAACTGTCAATACAGTTGAACCTTGATTAACCGAAACTCTTGGTCAACCAAACCCCTTTCACCCGGATGATGCAACTAAAAGTCCTTTGAGCAACATCGAAATTTAATCGAGACATCTTGAATTTTGAAAAACAACTCCTAAGAACTTCAAAATGTTGGTTTTACCAAACTTTCTCAGCTTGTTTTTTGTTGCGAAAATAAGATGCTAATTGTTCAAGTTTTAATTCCCTATGTTAATTATAGTGAATAGAAAGCTATATTCTGCATTCACTTGAAATATTTTATACTAGTCAATAGCCCGTCAGACGGGAAAGTTGTTTCTTGCTGTCATATTGCTCATGTTGTCTGTCATATCTCATATTGCTGTCGCAATATTCGTTACAGTTATTTATTCATTCAACTCAATGTTCGTTACAGTTAGAGTATTTATTTTTTATTTCGTTTCGTTTCGGTTGTTTCTATAGAAACATAACTGGTGAGGAAGAGGAAGATTTTGCATTTTATAACAATTAGATTGGGTGAATTTTGGGGACTCTGGAACGGATTAATTTAATATACATTGTTTCTTATGGGAAAATTTAATTCGGAATCCGAACAAACTCGAGAATCAAACCGTGTCCTGGAACGCATTGCGTTTCGATATCAAGGGTCCATTGTGTTTGTTTTGAAATTTTTTGGTCAAATCGTGCTGCTCTCAGTGCGAAAAAAATGTTTACTTGCTATATTCTGCAAAACAAACCAAATTCAGTTCAAATAGTTTGTTTTGAAGTTTTTTTGTTCAAAATCGTTAGGAGTGTTTGAGTAATGAAAACTCAAAAAGTAATCCTTCCAATTAAAATTTTAATATGATTTTATAATTCTTGTACGTGAACACTCAAATAACATCTGGATTTTAGCATATTAATGAAAGTTGAGCAAAGTAGTGACCAAGAAACACGCTTTTAAGTATAAAAAAACGGTAATTTAGACACAAATTTAATGATTTTACAAATTGTACAAAATAAAAATTATTTTGATACTGATACATTTACAGTGGACCTACAAACACAAACCGTACCAAGAACTACTTTCAAGTTATTCGACTTTTGAGTTACATTTCCTCATAAGAAATCATGTCCTATTTCACGTGGAATGACCCCTAACGTAATTTTGGCATTGCATTTGCTGATCATGAGTTCCAATATGAATTTTTGAAATACTGTATGCATATGACGAGTTCTATAATATAATAAGCTACATCCTTCAGTTTACGTTTCAAGATCCAAGTAAGGCTCGGTTCACTTTGGAAATGCGGTCCTGAGGTACTCGTGTAAATTGAAATAAAGAAAAATAATTTTTATTCATTTAATATCGGCAAAGTATCGTTAATTATTCTGCTGATACAAATTTGTGACAAATTAAATATGAATTTACTTTTGAAAAAAATTTGGCATTTCAAAACGATTGATGTCATGATGGTGAAGTGAACATATAACGAGATATTTTATGATACAATAATGTTCAACTTAATTATGCGTAAATCGAATCGGCCTACATGTAATATGTTTTGTTTAAATAATGATGTAACGGGTGAATTATTTTACGTTCCATATGGTACCCATGATCGAAATGCAAATTATGCTTCTATTTTCAAACAGTATTTGAACCCACTATTGTACACAAACAAAAAACCATATAGGTCGTTCGATCGCAACTCCACGTATTAGTAGCGAACCTGGTGGTGGAAAAGTGAAACACTAACTGAATAGCGTTGTCGGCCACTTCTTATTTCAACCTGCAAACCGTATCGTTAAAGATGCTATACAGTTAATAGTTAGCAACTGCTCCGCTAGGGAGTAGTTGCCTAGTATCGCCCTCTGTGACAGAAAAACGACCTATAGTTCCAACTTATAGCGTCAATTTTCTCATTTAATAAATCAATTTATTTATACGTTTGACATATAGATGGGGTCATGATGGCCTTGTCGTTAAGGTTCCACCAGAGGTCCCGGGATCGTATCCCACTGGTTCCATGTGAATTTAGTTGGGGGTCTAACACCACGATCGCAGGTTTTCTCGGTGAACTCCCGTTTCCTCCTACTTTGTGAAACCCCACTTTCCCAATTTCTAGACTTTGAAATCAATAAATAACATAAAAACTAAAAATTAATAAAACATAAAACTTGCATTTTTTACCATTCTGCCAAATCTTTGTCATTTGAAGGTATATTTTAAGGAACTATTTTAGTCATAAATTTTTACACACAGGATGCAGTGGAATTATGGTAGGCCCATAACCTGTTGACTGCTGTCAAAAAAAAACAAACTTTAGTATATAACTGACCCCTGGTGAGAGTTTTTTTAAAACCAATTTCAAAGTTTATTACAAAATAGCTGATACACCTGGCATTGAGCGAGTGATTGTTTAAATTTCATATTTAAAAAATTGACAAAAAAATGTGTACCACACTTTGGGAACACTGCACTGGAATTTTCACTTCCATTTCTAAAATAACACATTCTTATGGGTTGTGTTAAACCATAGTGAACTAACTCACTTTTTGCAGTTTCTGCATGAGATGAGACCACCAAGTCATGATCTAGGCATCTAGATTTATATTGCTAGACTAATTAGAGAGTTCATAGCACTCTGAATCAATTGGATAGCATGTGGCCCTATGGACAAATCATATGTGTGAAATTGTTTTCTCAAAACCGAAATTTCTTCACTCGATGGTTCATATCATATGAACCATGATATACGATATATATAGTTTATATCACGTAATGTAAAATAAAAATAAAAATATAAAATATACGTATAGTATATGAATATAATCATATAAAATATAAATAAATATAAAACTCTTCTTGTAAAAAAAAACGCTACCATAAAACATGGATGATTAAAATGCTTTAACAGCAAATAAAAACAAATATTAAGTTCGAACAAACTCCTTTCGTACAAAATTCAATAATGGATTCAAATACAATGTTTGATCGGACTCAATATTGGACAACAAATTGACAATATTTCTAACTGACCAACTGTGGTATTGTACATAATGTGACCTTTTAAAAAAAATTAACAAAGTTTTGATAATTTTAACCATGATCATTAACTGTTTAAGAACACTATGGGAAAACAAATAAAAATTAGAAAAAGTTTCACATGATTTGAATATATAGCATTGGAAAAAAGATGGAGAAGAAGTTAGTCGACGACTGCACACGTATTTTACTAACCTTCTTTACCTGCCGTGAAGTTTTGCTTTTTGTGTTCCTTAGCTTGATCATCGCCGTCGAGTTTGATCGTTGTTAGGGTTATTTCCACTTGACAGTAGTATTGTTGTGCTGTAGCGGAATGTACGAGTTGCCGTTTTTCCTATCCCACGACGACAATGGGAAGTGCGAGCCACCGTTCAGAAGGTAGAGCGAGCTGTTACCCGAAGGGAATTCGATGCTGTCCTCCTCCTCGTCGATCTGACTTGCCAAATGGTACTGCGTGTCGGCCTTAGAAAAGCCGAACTTGTCTCCTCGCCACGTCGCCAGGCGCCACATGATGCCAAAGATGAGCAGGGCGAAAATGCAGCTCACCAGCACCAAGTACATGACGGTCGCCGACGAGAGCGAGATCGCGTGACCAAACGTCGACGAGAGGATGAGATCGACGGCAGCGCCGCCCATTAGGATGATGCACATGTTGCGGTTGCTGATGTGGATGTAATCCTCGAGCCACAGCAGGCAGTAGGGGAAGATGGACGACAATCCTATGCTCATGACGGCAACGCTGCACCACAACACGCTCTCGATGCGAGAGCCGACGACGGACAGAGTGAGAGAGCTGACGATGCAGCACACAAAGTCGAGCAGCAGCATCGTGACGGGCTTGAATCCATTCGTGCAGCATATGGACGTCGCTCGGCTGAACGTGTAGATTCCCCAGAACACCGAAATCAGCAGCGAACCCCGGCTGTGCAGCAGGTGGACGCTCTCTTGCAGCACCAGGCTCAAGTACAGCTGGCTGAAGATGAGGTGAGCCATGGTGTAGAAAATCATCAGCACAAAAGTCAAACCCACCATGATGGAGGTGAACTTGCTCTCGGGGATGCCCGGCTTGACCCCCTCCTCCTGCTTCGAGCGCAACTCCCGAGGGTTCTGGCAGAGGAACGACAAGAACACCAGCGACGTGAGGAAAACGATGACGGCCATCACGGCGTACACTATGTGCACTTTGGTCATGCCCATGGCGGTGATCTGGCTCAGCAGCTCGGACAAGAGCATTTGGTTCTCCTCCGTCTGGTTGTTGAAGGTGTTGGGTTTTTTGTGGTGTTCGACCTTGTCGTCGCTGCCGTTGACCGTCTTGTACAGGGAACAGTTGCTCGTAGCGATCGGTTTCCTGGTTTCATCAATCTTCAAAACCGGATCGTCAACGGTGGACAAAGTTTCCACGGCGATCGTCGACGGTGAAGGATCGGCTACAACATTCGTGTTGTCGATCAAACCGGTCGACTGGAGCGTTTCGGGTCCAACGTCGTCATCTTTGGCACTAATGTTTTCGGCAGGTAACAACTCCCTCGCTGTCGTAGTGACCGTTGTCGTCGCCAGGGGTGTAATTATTAACGAACCGTTTGTCATTTTCTGATTCAAAGTTTCTCCTTTGTTCGTCGGCAGTTTACTTGAATCCAACACCGCACTCTCGTTTGAATTCCCAGGAGTGGCAAGTTCCATTTTCTGCGTTTCTCCTTTTTCCGATTCGCCATCAAGAGAACTCGACAATGAATCGGACGACGGCGACGCAGCGGGAGTGGTTTCTCCGACGCTGGTTCCGAGCGTCGGTTCTAGCGTTTTGTCGTCTTCGTGGTTCAGTGCCACCGTCACCGTTTCAGTCAGTGAATGTTCGAGAGTCGGCGGTTTCATTTCGCTGTTTGTCGTGTTTTCCAACAACTCGTCTGCATCGTCATGCAGCACGTCGCTATTGATCACCGGTGGTCCACTCGTATTGTGACTTGCATCACCTTGATTCACCACGGCCGTTAGATTATTATTTTCCTTGTTCAGCGGTTTCTTGTCATCTGCGGTACTGTTGACATTCGAGTCGTTTGAATTTTCACCGTTTGGCGTCAAATTGGCGTTGCTCACATTCTCCTGGACGTCCGTATAATTTTCGACGGCCGTTCCATTGTTCGTAGGCACAAGTCCAGATTCAGTCTTGTTAATGCTGCTTGTAGGTAAAGTGGTATTGCTCGTTGACGTCGACGTAACTTTGTCCGAGGATGCGGCCGTTGTGACCGACGGCGGCGAAGGGTTCGCAACAGGTTTGTTGTTGGCGTTTGTTTCTTTCCGCGACCACATGTTGGTGTCAGGCAAATGTTGCGCATAGGTTGCGTTGGGCTTTGGTTTCGGTTTGTGGGGCGTTATTCCAGTGACGTTCGGGGTCGACGGAAGGGGTAAGGTTGAAATCGTAGAATTTCCGTCGCGAGAGGTGATCGATTCCATCACCGTAGCATTCATTTCCGACGCATTCAACGGCAAGATTGTCGCGTTGACTTCCGCATGTTGATCACTTAAAGTTCCATTTTCGAAAGCCGACGTGAAGTTAAGAGGAACAATGACGGTGGACGACAGGTTGCTCGGTTCGACTGTGGAACGAGGTGGCAAAGCGAAGGATGAATCGTTTTTAATGAAAATCGAAGGCGGGATACTTCTCCGATGTCTCGATTGAAGCGAGGGCAGGCGAAAGTGAACGCTGTACAAAGCGGAAGCTGGTAGAGATAGCAAAAGGGAGTTGTTTAGGATGACTTTGTCCGGCATTTCCGAAACGGTCAACCCCGCCTTGCCAGCGGTTATGGTGGTGGAAAGAAGCGGTGCAATGAACAGCCCCACGGACAAACTGAAGTGAATGGCTTGTAGGAATGGGCCACTTTGTCTGCCCCAAAGATCCAAGCAGAGGACATTACCACCTAAAAGAAAAAGTTGACAATTGAATTAACTAAACAAAAACACAGCGATGAACAAAGGCAATTAACAAGCAGCAATTAACAAAACACGAGATGATTTGTTTTAAATTTAACAAGAGATAAGAAACTCACCTGCATACAAAAGTTGCATAAGGGCTCCCAAAACAACCATGATCATAACATAAGCAACTAGGCTATTGCACCACGGCATTATTCCGAGAAAAAGTGTCATGGCAAGCATACTGAGAAATAGCAAAAACTGCCGATTGTAACGATCGAACAGAATCATTCCTACAAACAGAACACAAGTATAATTATTAAATTTTAACATATAAAAATCGGACAATTGAATAAAGTTTTTCGAAAAAATACCCAGTATTAAGCCGATGATGGATCCGACCGAACGACCAGAAACTGCATAAAATATTTGATGAAAGTCTACCTGGGCTAGGTACTGTAAATCTAAAAGTGTAGGTTCCAAAATAGAGAGGCTTATACCCTAGAAAATTATACATAAAAATATTTTAATTATTAATTACTTGAATAACGTGCATGAGAAATAAAAATGATAAGAAATGTGCACTCACGAGACCAAAAAAAGCTAAGCATAGTGCAAATGTTTTCATCGGTGTTATTCGCATGGTGCTAGTATGTACATTATGAATGTCGGGACTTTTCTTAATTTTGTTGGTCAATAGCCCAGCTTGATCGAACAAGGTGTCCTCTTCGAAATCGTCGTCATCTTTGATCAAATGTTCTGCAGGCATTTTGAAGAATTTCTTAAAACTAGACCGCTGTCAAATCTGCAAAAAACAATCATACGAGAGAGAGAGATACAGTCGTGAATCTGAAAGTAATTCAGCTAGCAGGTGCAGTTCACCCCTATTGACATAGCACAGTATTCAAATATTTACTAACCTATTCGGATTCAATGGAACTAGACATTTATTTTATTTGATTTTTGCATTGTGATTTATTTCTTTTGAAATTAAATAAGGTGCAATGTCATTCTCAAGTATCATAAAAAATCAATTAGATAACAAGCCATCACGGCCAAAGTTCTGAATTTTCCTTACTGCGGCAAGTTTTTTAGCTCACTCTTTATACTGTATGTTAAAAGATTTTGTCGTAAAAGACCTTCACAAGTTATCATACCACGACTTCGCAGGTATTTCAACACTTTTCTGTTTACAACGAAGTTGAAATCTAATCATTAGCTAATTATCTAATCTAATTGATAGTTACATAGAATAAATAAGCAGGTGCCGGTTTAATAAGCAGGTATAGTTTTCACGTTTCAAAAAATGTTTGTTTTTTTTTATATCATTTAATATTATTAGTAATTAATTTTTTATAATATATACTGTAGAAATATATTATTTTCCAGACAGTTATGCATAGGCCTATATTTAATCTTTTCGTTATTATATACAGGCCATATTTGAGGTAAACATGCAGTTTAAGTCCTCAAATGTTGGCACCAAAGTTATCCCCATAGAAACAGAATCGGGTTACCTTAAAAAATCAAAAAACATGTAATGGGTATAGAGGCCAAGTTAGGTTAGACTAATAAATTACAAATGTGTTCCGTATAATTTTTTGTTTTGTTTTAATCTGACCCGGTTTCTGAACTTTTTGCTTTCGATACCACCATTTGAGGACCTAAAATGCATGTTTACCATATTTGAATATACATTAAAATGTCTTTAAACGCAAAAAACAAAACAAAACTGACGAATTTCGTGTGCAGTGCAATGATATTGAAAATGAACTGACTGCTGCACATAAGGTTTTATTATTGTTTTGATATTTTGTACAGTACTCTGTATTGTGTGGTTATTTTTGATAAGTTGGTGTATTAAAAGTGCAGAGTGTTCCCAAAATCCAGTAATCCGATCTACGTCGGATTAGAAAGACTCTACCGTGTATATATATAGGGTGTCCACCATGAATCTGTTTAAATGAATGGCAATGTTTCATGGTGGACACCCTCTCCACATACAATATAACTAATATTAACTCGAATTTATAAGTGAGAACACATATGTATTGCAAAGTTACCTTGAAAAAACAAATATTTTGGATAATAAAAGTTAAATAGGTTTTTGATCTTACAAAGTTTACACCAAAAGTGAAAGAGAACTCCTATAGTAAGTTGATGAAAACATCTGATCAATCAAATCTCTTATAATATACCAATTTTAGGATTGTAACTGGAAAATTTTGCTACAAAGTGAAACATTTTTTCCTACGTAGCAACCAGTATAAACATTATATTTATCATTTACATTGAAGAAAAAAATAATCAATGATTGTAATGCTGATAACAAAATATTTTTAGAAAGAACTCTTATACACTGTATATTATTGTGCTTTCTTCATTGGATTTCTTTCCACGATGGAAGTTATAAGTATGTGGTGGTGCAAATAAAATCAAGATAACAACGTACGGTTCGAGCATCTTTGTCGTTGAAATTCTTTCGTCATTTTCACTTCCTTTTCAAATGTAGATCTTGGTAGAATTATAATCATTAAACTAATGCTCTTTTGGAAGTCATTCAAAGGGGCTTAAAAATCCAAATCAATTCAAGTTAAAAAAGATGACACTAAAGTCGACCTGAGTCAAAATGCAGGCCGTGACTATAATAATGATGTCACACAAAAATCTTTTTCGTCACTTCTTGTCAATATACCAACTTTTTATGTAGATGACATATAACAATATTGTAAATAGTTTTCGTTCAATATATTCGAAATATACGATGACGTTCGTTTGTTTTTAAAACGAGGTATTTTAAAATTTATTTATATTGACTCCGCCCATTTTTTACTGACGCGTGGTTTTCAAAATATCAACTTGATAAAAATAAAACTTGTTTATAAAATTAAAAATTTTAAATTGATTATAAATTAAACACTTCTTAAATCGTAATTAATAATTATATACATCAACAATTATAATTTTAAGGTAAAAAAAAAATTTTTAAATATTTGTATATAAACTCCGCCTTCATTTATCAGCTCCGCCCATTTCAATGACACTAGCGTGGTTTTCAAATTATCGTCAGGAGACAGCTGACTTTTTGCATATTTTGTTCGGAACATCAGGATTTATTTGTCATTTGCTTTTTTGAGGGGTAAAGAAATCAATAAAAGAAGGCAGTAGACCCTTTAAGTACTAACATATAGAGGACAAATGGATTCATTAACATTTTCTCACGAGATTTTGAAATATATCTCTTTACCGGCAGTTGCTTTCAGCGCGGTAGCTTATTGCATCGAAAAAAAACTTGGACTTTGGTATCAGTATTTTCATAAAGTGAGTGGATCATATACAGTAATAATATTTTCGGCGAATGAAATATATATATATTATATTTAATAAGTTAAATCACAATCAATTTATGTAATTGGTACGAATACTGGTCTAAAAACGACTGAATTATTTTTTTTAATGTCCACGTCAACATGACTTGATAACAAACACGCACAAAAGTGTACTTTTTAGTTATTATATTAATCTATATACAGTTATAAAACCATCAAATACTTTTGATTTAGTTCATAGACTTATTATGTGGACCATAATGTGGAAATGGGGATTTGATGCATTTAAACGAAAAGCTCAAGCAGTTCGCTCGCTTTTAGACATCATTTATACTAAAGGAAACGTTAGTAGTATCCTTTGTAACTAATTACATAATGAGTCGACTATTCAATTACGAAAATGGTATTAACGGTACTTTTGTGGGTTTTAGGTTGATCCGACAAGCAGTCAACATGGAGGTGAATTGGTGGCAAAAGTTTTGCAAGTGAGCATAGCATTTTTTAATTTTGTTGTTTCGGTAGATTTAGAAATTATATTGATCGAATAATATTTTTTGTTTTTATTTTCAATAGGCTCACGGCGTTAAAAATTTATTCACGTTGGTCGGTGGTCATGTTTCTCCAGTCCTCGTGGCTGCGGAAAAGATGGGCATTCGAGTCATTGATACTCGGCACGAGGTTAAATCAGTTTGATATATCAGTTTGATATAGTAGTAGAATATTTTTCCTTTGCTGGAATTTTTATATGTTGAGTTGAGTGTCTGTAACTATAAAATTATGATGTTTATCATATATATCATTGTGTATAGGTGACAGCTGTATTTGCTGCCGATGCTGTAGCACGGATGTCGGGAACGATTGGAGTCGCTGTTGTCACTGCTGGACCTGGTATAAAATATATATCGTTGGTTTGGAGTGTAAACCTGCTTAATCTATTTTAACAATTTTACAGGAGAAGCAAATAAAAACTCATTAATTATATAGGAAAAATTGTTTTTCATCACACAATGTTAGAAGTCAAACTGACCTGAACTGGTTTTCTTAGTTGATGTGTTTAATGATTTTCTCTTCGAATGATATGTCAATCTTAAAATGAGCCAAAATGGAGTCTGCAGGATTACACTGTTTAAGTTAACGATATTTAAAATACGGATTTCTCTAAAAAAAGAAAACGTTCAAGCTTTGATAAAAATCAATCCATAGATAACCAGCGAAAGAATTCTTCATTAAATTATTACACAACTTAATTGTCAAAAATGTTATTTAATGTTTAGTACATCATTATTAGACCTCGGATTTGTATGAAGTTGCATGTTTTTTGTTTGTTTATGGGCAGCTTCCTCAAAATTGGTGAGGATGTTATTCATCGTTGCACAAGTACAATGCTTAATTTTTTTTGTATATTTTTGCATATTTCAGGTGTTATTGCATATTTTTTGCATATTTTAGCATTTATTTCTATAAAATTTTTATTTTAGTATTTATTTATTTTTATAAAAGTTTTATTATCAGCCTAGGTTTTTTTTTTAAAAATTATTTGTGGAATTTCATGCAACAAGAAATTCCAAATTTCACAACACGAGAGTAAAATGCTAAAAATAAAATGATTTGAATTTTGATGTGTTTGCAGGACACTTCGCAACAAGGAAGAAAATTGTATATCATGTTTTTACTGCATATTTTGAGGAGTTTTGTGACATTTTGCATGCATATTTTTGTTTTTAGTGCATATTTGCATGCATATTTTTCATGTTTTAGTGCATATTTATCCGAGGTCTAATCATTGTATAACCTGAATTTTAAATAGTCGCAATGTAAATTTAAAATTTTAAAATTGTAAATTTGTGTTTAAAAAAATATATATCTAATTTCTCATTACAGGTGTGACAAATACCGTAACGGCTATGAAAAATGCTCAGATGGCTGAATCGCCCGTTTTGCTGATTGGTGGTGCCGCAGCTACACTTCTAAAAGTACGCCGCCTAATGTTAAAATTCGCAATTGAATTCCAAAACACGTTAATATCAAATTGAACAAAATTTTATTTTCAATTGCTGATATTTTTGTTTGTTTTATTTTTAAGGGGCGAGGAGCATTACAAGATATCGAGCAAATAGCTTTATTTAAGCCACTCTGCAAATCATGTTATACAGCAAAAACTGTTCGAGAGATTGTACCTACCCTGAAAGAGGCAATAAGGAACGCTACGTCCGGCACTCCTGGTGAGAGATATAAGAACAATTTTCTGGAAGATATTTATTTTGTTTTTAATTTATATGTAGAATTGTTTCCTATTCTACATATAGGAAAAGCATTCACAAAAACTACGTTCATATGCAAAGTCTATGGTCGAAAGAATAAAAAAATCTGTTTTTTTAAAAATTGTGTTGTTGGAATTAAGACGTTTTGGAAATAAAATCTTCAATTGTGTATGTGCTCTTTTTCAACTACAGGTCCGGTATTTGTGGAGTTGCCGATTGACGTTCTCTATCCATACAAAATAGTCAGCAATGAAATAGGAATGAAATCGGGCGAAGCAAAAAATATGATGCAACGAATTGTTAATTGGTTAGTTTGAAGTTCGATCAATATAATATTTATTTGTGTTTATTTTTCTTTGTTTGTTTGTTGATTGTATTGTTTTAAAGGTATTTGCAGAAACATCTCAATAATTTGTTTGCTGGTGCTTGGGAAAACCAATCATTCTCGCCGTTACCAGTATCCATTCCGCTGGCTACTGACAACCAAGGTTAGAATTTACTCGTAACAACATTAATCGAAGCGTTAATTAAATAAAATGTTAAATAAAAAAAAAAATTAATTAAAAATAAATGAGTTGATGAATTATGGGACACCTGTACAATCGCAAAAAAAAAATTATTTAATAGTAATTCAACTTTTCAATAGTTCAGCGTTGTGCTGAGATGATTTCACGAGTGAAGAAGCCCGTCTTGTTAATTGGTAGCCAAGCAACGCTTCCACCCGTACCGTCCGATCAGTTGCAAAAGGCCGTTTTGGTAGGTATTTGTTTTCTATAACAAATATTATTGTTTTTATATAATAATAAATATTAATTTGTACATCACTTTAATGTATCATTTTTAATTTAATTATTTTGTGTTTTCAGAGCTTGGGAATCCCTACCTATCTTGGTGGAATGAGTCGGGGTCTTCTGGGTAAGAGTAGCAGCATTCAAATGAAGCAGAATCGCCGGGATGCTTTAAAAGAAGCGGACTTAGTCATATTAGCTGGTAATCATCAATTGTTTTATTTTAGAAATCAAATTGCTTGTCGCACGTGATGAAAATTGACGTTAAATTTCAGGCGCTACGTGTGATTTTAGGCTGTCCTATGGACGTACGCTTAGCAGGAAATCAAAAATCATTGCTGTTAATCGAAACAAAACCGAGTTATTGAAGGTAACGTGTTTTATTTAAATTTTCTAATAATAAAAAAAAATTTACGATCTTCGGAAAAATGGCGTAAGTGCATTTATAAACTAGAACGATACATTTGGTATAACGGCTTAATCGTATTTTTAAATTAGCTCGCAACTTGAGGCCTGTCAACTAAAGTTAACAGATTTTTTTTTTGCAAAACGTGTTTATTTTGCTTCTATAAATAGACAGTTGACAGGAATTTGTTTTTAATCTTAAATTTGAAGGTGCCAGAAGTTTTTGTTCTTTTTCATTATGTATTTAAGGGTAGACGAATGTGCGATTTTATTTTATATATTTTTATTGATTATTTTTTTCTTAGAACTCCGATTTATTCTGGAAACCGACCGAAGCTGTGGTGGGTGACGTCGCTTCATTCCTCATCAAATTGTCTGCTGCACTTAAAGACTACAGGTGCGATCCTGAATGGATAAGCCTTCTCCGTGGAAGGGAAAATGAAAAAGAAGAGCTAAACAAGTGATTTGTTGTTGTATAAAAAAACACGTTTTTTTTTATGTTTTATGTTACTGACAAATTTATTGTTTTTTTGACCCTTTGAATAGAAAAATGGCGCTATCGTTGCCGGAAAAACACCTGAATCCACTAAAAGTGCTGCACGTGTTGGATGATGTGATGGCAGACGATGCCATTATGGTCGCGGATGGAGGCGATTTTGTGGGTTCCGCTGCATACATTTTGAGGTGCGTTTCAAAAATAATAATTTAGCATTTTTAAATCTTGATTTAATCTAAATTCTTGGGACAGTGCGAGTTGTCAAAAAGTGTCAAACAGAATTTTTTTTTTTTGACATTGACTGTAACAGTTTTGATGCTTCACCGAACAGTTGGTTTCATGTGCGATTTTTCAAAAACCATTTTTTAGGCCACGTGGTCCACTTCAATGGCTAGATCCTGGTGCGTTTGGAACATTAGGTGTCGGTGGCGGGTTTGCAATCGGTGCTAAACTTTGTCGTCCGGAAAGCGAAGTGTGGATCATTTACGGCGACGGTTCGTGCGGCTACAGCATTGCGGAATACGACACTTACTTGCGTCATAAGGTAACTTTTACCGGTTTGACGAAAATGCAATTCAGTCAACTCTAGGTTTACGGACGAGTTTTGTTCCGAGACTTTCAAAGCGTCTAAAATGAACACGGCTAAAGTGTATAGTTTTTTCTGTTGATAAGTAGCGATTTGTGGTTTTTTGTTTCAGCTTCCTATCATCTCGATCGTTGGTAACGACGCAGGTTGGACTCAAATAGCCAGAGAGCAAGTTCCAATGTTTGGTTCTAACGTTGCTTGTGGCCTTGAAGTAAGTTTATTTATTTTTTTTTCAATTTACCAACGCATTACACAGGGTAATACTGAAAGGTCCAGTCGAACTTTAACCACAGATGATCCACATTAAAACCGAGCATAGTCCATATAAACATGGGTCTAGAAATGCATACTTAGAGCAATTATCAGCCACACTAGAAGTAGCCCCGTGCCATGCACAGTTTTAATTGAAACAGGATTTGGATTTTTGAAGGTTGTGTTTTATTAAAATAATGCTAGGTGTCACCGCTGCATTGACATGCATTCTGGATGATGCGTTCAGAACCATGATGTTTTATTGAAACGTCGCTAGGTGTCACCGCTGTATTGACACACGTTCCGGACCATAATGCGTTCTCACAGAGATGAAGATAGAGGGAGCTAAAGACTTGGGCTATTCTTAATAAGAATGGATTTATGTAATTACGTGACTTGATTTTCACCTCTGAAGGGAAGCGTTTCCATACCCATGTTTTTATATGGATGGTTTGCTTTGTTTTGATGCATTTAATTTGTGGTTAAAATTTGACTAGATGTTCCAAGAACACCCTGTATACTTTCAGAATATAATCTTATCACTGTATTCTTTGTTTGTTTGTTCAGTATACTGATTATCACAAAGCTGCCGAGGCTTTCGGAGCGAAAGGTTTCGTCGTGGAACGCAAGGACAACGAATCGATTGCCAACATTTTGAAGGAAGCGCAGAAGGTTTACAAAGAGAAGAATGTCAGCGTTTTGATCAACGTTTTGTTAGGGAAGTCCAAATTTAGAGAAGGAAGCATTTCGGTTTAAGTTTTGTATCTCGAAGAGAAGTGTCAATGGTTAATTGTTCATGAAATTAGCAAATGTCTTCTGAAAGAAAACACGAGCTTATTTCATTCAGTGAAGCTTAATTGTGTCGTTAAAGCTCTAATTATCGTTGTTACTAAAAATCAGCTAATCTTACGAAGATTTGTCACTTCTAACTTTTGCATTTCTTATATATAAAAAAAATTAATCATAATTAATATTTTAGTACTGCATTAATAATTGTGCTAATTATACTGCACACTTGCATTGTGAATAATTGTAATACGAGACATGACGAACGGATTTTGATATCTGTTCGAGTCTCGGGGATGACGTGGTGTCATGAATATTTTGTACTAATGCTTTTTGAATGTTGAAAAATGTTAATGTTAAAAAGATATATTTGTATGATACCGGTGTTAAACAACACACAAAGTGTGGAAATAAAACGTAAGGAAAATCCACATACTGGCGAATTTTCTTGCAAGAAGCCCTTTGGAGGGAGCAGAAATGTTGATGCTCAAAAAACTTTAAAAAACAAATTTATACTGTTTGTACAGAGTGTTTTTGAAAAATCAAGTCAAATTTTAACTACAGATGCTATGCATCAAAACAGAGCTAAAAAAAAGTATATATAAACATAGGTATGAAAATACGGTACTTCCTTTTGAGATAACACAGGGTGAAGTCAAGAAATTTTATAGGTTTAGTGTCACAATCACCAAGTATGGAAATGAGTATGCATTTCAGGTCAAAAAAATCTACATAAACATAGGTCTGGAAATGCACATTCATTTGCATACTTACAGTGATTGAGACATTAGGCCTATGAAAATGCGTGACTTCACCCTGTGTTATCTCTGAAGGAAGTATTTTCGGACCCATGTTTATATGGATTTTTTGCTTTGTTTTGATGCATAGCATCTGTGGTTAAAATTTGATTTATCTTTTAGAAATACCCTGTATAATAAGTTGTCGGTCTCCAGCTTGTACATTTTCGACTTTAAATAACTCAAGAAATTATTTTTTCACATTGATATTGAAAAAAATAAAGAAATTTTTATTTTTATTTTAACTTTCCATTTAAACCCGCTTAAGATGTTCCCACTTATAATACTATACTTAATATTTTTTTTCGAAATTTATTTCTTCACATTATAGAAGAGAGAAAAAAAAAGTTATTTTTCATATAAAATATACTTGCAATTTTTTTTCACGTTACCTGAACTGCTAATGTTTTGCTAATTTTAAATACCATTTTAAAATCTTAATAAGAATAGCTCATGTCTACAAGTGCGTGTAGAGACAGTGATGAATGCTTTAGTCCCGCCCATTAGATGACGTCCTCAAGACATCACTCAAGTCCCCGTGCTACAGCACGAGTTTACTTCTAGTATATGCTGTTTTGTATAATAAATGGGTAAGAACGAGTACATTAAGAATACGCTTTATGTAGTTTCGCTTTATGCGATCTTTGAAGAAATTCGATTCATGCGAGTTTTGAGTTATTCAATTTTTTATTTCTGCAAGTTTCAGGATTTATGCGAATCTACATTAATGCGATCGTGATATTCGATTTATGCGAAACTACATCAATGTGATCGTGATATTCGATTTATGCGAAACTACATCAATGTGATCGTGATATTCGATTTATGCGATTCTACATTAATGCGATCGTGATATTCGATTTATGCGCAAGCGTTGAGTATTTCTATTTTTTATTTAAGCAAAATTTTCAATCTCATTTTGTGCGATTTTTGTTACATTGGACTATGTATTATCATAAACACCTGTATAGTTAAATCCCGAGCTCACAAATTCACAAGTGATGCTAATATAAAGCGTATAAAAAAGTTTTATATTTTTGAGAAATTATTTGTTAAAAACAAAATTTTATTAGTACAGAATTGTGACATTTTTAAGCTTGTCCGGTTTAACGCGTAATCCCGCTTAAGATGTTGGTCCTTGAAATATGTATTAAGTGGATTTCACTTTTTTTTTTTTTGCAAGAGTAGTTAATAGGTATAAAGTTTTATTTTTAATATTAGAAAACGTATGTTAACAAGAAAAAGTTAACATACTTTTGAATAAAGATTAAAAAATTATCACCTATCCCAGGTGAAAAATATTAATAAAATTAATACAGAAAGTTACTATACAAAATAAAAAACTTTGGAAAAGTTACAAAATCCCAGTTTTGTATGTCTTACGTCTATATTTATATACAGTAATATAAATATAGACGTACAAAACATACATATGTTATCGCTTGATTATCGGTAATGTTTTTTATTACCAAAACAAATTGCCATAAAACACACTGTACATATGTTAACAGCAATTATTTTGTGCATAAGAATTGCTTACTTAAGTTATAAAACTATCCGACAATGATGTATATACATTGTAGATCAAATAAGATACTCATATAAAAACCACACATTAAAAATGACGTTTTTCTATTAATAAAATAGAAACTGCAATCCCGGCATTCTATAGAATGCCAAGCTTTGTTTAGGCAATGTATGAAATTAGCATTGGGAATAGTTATGTTCAACAAGAATTACATGTAAAGCTAGGCTTAAATGTTTTTTAAAGGAAATGTTGTCACTGGTTCAAACTAACTTAAACAATTATATAAAAGATGTTATTTTATACTTTGTCAAACTAAGCTAGGCATTTTATAAAATGCCTGGATTCCATACATTGCCAGCAACAAAAATTGTTTTTAATTTTTTTTACGGTACTCATCATTTATCTGATTTAATCTAACTAAAATTTACACTTAACTAACAAACAGTTCTATTCAAAATGTTATTTCATACTTTGCCAAAAAAAACTAGGCATTGTATACAATGCCTGAATTATATACATTGTTTTAACATATACAGTTATATAACACAATATTGTTTCAAATCTAATTAAATTTCATTTATTTTTACAAACATTTCAATAGTTTTATAAACATTTTATTAGAAAAAAAAATGTCCGGAATCCGTCTGCTGCTGGGGGGCGAGAAATGTTTTGATCACGTGATGTTGGTGATGACGTAACAGATCACGTGGTTTGCTTCTCCGCAAAAAGGCACTTTTTTCCCTCATTCTCATTATCACATCAAAACGCTCGCAGAGCAGACCCACACATCGGCAACCGCCCCAGAATCCTGTCGACTCGGTTGTTGGCAAGATGGCTGCGTTGCTGCGATCCAGTTTATTGCTTTCAGAAGAACAACGGGAAGAATTAGCGTCTCAATTTCAAACAGTGAGTTTTTCCTATGTTTCAAACCTATGGTAATTGTTGAGTTGTCGAACATATCAAAGGAAATCAAAACTCGGGGGGAAAAAAAACAACAACAAACAAAAATTGGTTTTTCGAGGGGGGATGGTGATGCACATTTTTCTAACATTGACAGCTACTCTATAAAGAGAAAATACATAAATGTGAATCATCATGTGATTCATCGCCCTACCTGTTTATTTTTTGAATGAATTCGGAAATTACTAATATGTCTCATGTACAGGTGTAATAAGTACAATACACATATTGTATGTACCAATAGGAGTTAATATATGTGTAAAAGTTGTGTAATGTTCATCGTGTTGTTACCTTTTACGGTTAACAGGAAGCTTTATATAACTAAACAGTGAGGCGTTTAATCGATTGGTACCTTTTAAAATTTAAGATATTATTCTATTTATTAATATAAAAAATTACTATTATATTGTACATGAATAGGGTCATTATATGGTGAAAGTAAGTGGGCAAAAAGTTATTTATACCGTACTGAACTTGATCTATATAATGAAGTTCAATATTTTGAGCTGTATATTTTTGATAGTGTTTACATTATAATAACTATAAAATAATGTAATAAATAATAGCTATAAAAGTTTACTGTGAATTGTATAATTAAAGAGAAACATATTACACAATTAATAATTATAAAGCTATAATTTTTATATTTACTAAATTTTATATAGAAAATATAAAATATTCAACTATATATGTAGAAAATGAATATGCATCTAAAATATATAAATATACACCTGAAATATATATACCGGTGTATATATATATAGAAAATATGAATATGCAACTGAAATATATAGAAAAGTAAATGTCCATATACAAGAGACATAAAAATCAAAATTATGCAAAAATGTATTATTTACATTTTTAATATACAGTAGAGTAAATACTATATCATATGTGTAAATACTGTTTATATAACACAATACATCCATAAGTAGTTACAGATACATATTCTAAAAAACATATCGATGCTATTTTATTAATTCATATTTAGGTACAGAGTGGGCCAAAAGTTATTTTACTATACGAGATATTATATTAAGTAAAGTCACGTTTGGCCCATCCTGTATAACAAATATTGTACGGGCAAATTTCATGAAATCTTATAATAAACAGTTTTATAATAAACAATTTTAAGAAATATAGCACATTTTTTAGTACCATTTCTTTATGTAAGAGACACGTATACTGACAATAATAAATGACACCCTTTATTCGAAGATACATCATCCCTATGTATAATCTCCTGTGTGGAGGTGGAAATCAATAAGGGTTTTTGTGTCCAGACCCCATGTGTGATTCATTGTCATTTCGTCAATCAAACCCCTTTTATCCCCCTCCTTTGCTTTGTTCCCATCCAAGACAACTGCATACTGTAAGGTGTATTGAATGGAAATTGATACGCTTACGTAATCTCCATAAATTACTTTGTTCGTGTGTGTATATATATATATGACAGTATCTATCATGTGCTCTTATCAAAACACTTTGTGAAAGCAGACGACGATGACAAGACGGTTACTCGATTTTGTCCCATAACCAAATTTGTCGACATCGAAGAGTCGAAATATAAATTACTCATTTTTCGAGTAGTTGTTATCACGGATTTTTATTTCGTGCGTCCTGTATTTTTTGCATGGGTTCCTTCCTTTTATGGTATATCCTGCAATTGTAGATAGAGTGGATTTTCAATTTGCTCGATTGATCGGTGAAAGCAATTGGTTATTTTTGTTTTGGTTTTTACACTCTCTTTATCTATTAGCTGGGAATTGAAGGTATACTGTTTTACAACTAAAACTAAATATTTTATTTTTAAATTAAATATATTACTTATTACTATTCGTCTTTTGCCATATACAGTCGTTTATGAAAATATACTGTATAGTCCAATGTACCAAAAAAAACCGCATAAAACGAGAACCGCATAAGTTTTTCGCATAAAAAAAAACTGCATAAGTCTAATGTAAATAAAAATCGCATATATATAGATAAAATTATCATCGCAGAAATGAAAAAATGGAATTAGTCAAAACTCGCATAAATTGAATATCTGTTTACTCAAAGTTTGCATAAATCGAAACGTGCAGAAATACAAAATGGATTGCTCAAAAAACGCACAAATTGAATATCTGTTTACTCAAAGTTTGCATAAATTATAATTCTCATGAATCGAAACGTACAGAAATGGAAAAAAAATGAAATTACTCAAAACTTGCCTGAATCAAATATCGAATTACTCGATCATTGCGCGACAATTAAATTCGCATAAATCGAAAACGTGCAAAAATCGATAAAAAAAAATTGAATTGCTCAAAACCCGCATACAGTGAATATCGATTCACTCGTAAATTTTAATTCGCATAAAATCAAAAATGGATTTTTTGCATTATGTATGTACATACAGTATATCTGTATATGAAAAATATGCTTCAAAAGTATTTTGGATGTACTTGTTTGTTGTCGAAAAGTTGTTCGAATACGGTACGTATACCGAGGTGCCAAATGTATTATTCACACTCATTGTTATTCCTTCATCGTTGCGTAACGTTTAGGCATTTGCAATGCATCGTTTGGTTGATTAAGAACGCTACAGAAGATCTCTCTGAGATTTTACACAATCGGTTGAACTTCAAAACGTAATGGATCACCGTAAAAATTTGAATTGGACACTCGTTGCTGGGATTTTTAAAGGAGTTTTTTGTGGAGGAGCAGAAACATTTGTTAAACGAGAAATCGTGTCAGGTTGAATGAAGTTTTTTGTGAAGTTGGATGAAACTCCCAGGAAATTCCTCCATGAAAGAAAACTTGATTTTTTTTATGTCATGTACAGGAATCAATTATGCATCCATGTATGAACGAATATATAAATATATATATATATATAATATATATAAATACGAAAAATATTTCGTACGCGGAAAAGTTTGGTTTGGAAATGTTTGTCCGTCTCTTCAGTTTATTAGTCATCGTGTGCTATAAATACGTTTAATGTTTTTAATTAGTAAGTTGTGACTTGTCGTTCCCTGTATGACGTGTAGTATTTGTAATATGAACCTTGTCAATTTTGTTTTTATCTTAGATCTTTATACTGGGTGTCCCAATAGTCGGGGCCCCATCGATTATGTATTTAACACTATAATTTTGTAACTGCTGATACACCAATTGATAAATAATACCTAGTGGGGGTTCTTTATATACTTTACCTGTGACGCCAGTGTTTCAAAAGTGTCCTGTCCACGCATGAGGTTTTTTTATGTACTTTATTTTCTTGTTAACTTTTTACACAGGTACATTTTTTTTCTCCACAGGAACACCCTCTATATAAGTATAAGTTTAAAATAGATGAAAAGCACATACTATGAAGGAAGACTTTTGGGACACCCCGTATAATTAGTAAACTAGATAATGCTTAATCATATCGTCCATCACAAGCTCGGGAATGGAAATAAAAATGTAGAGAGATTATGTATTTACATTTTCGTAATTTGATGAAATTATTAATTAGTCGAATTCGTAACAACGTTGTGTGTACAAATCCGCTTGCTGATAATTAAGTTTTTAATTATCGACACGATTTACTCCCTTGACACTGAACATTTCTGGATCATCGATGATTTAGCTTTTGTTCTAATTAATTAATGACTCTCCTTCGATTAGCGAAGAATTTTATTTTTTTTTTAGTGTGTGTGTAATAACTATGTAATCGGCACATGAATCAAGTTGTTCATGTACCAAACAAAATTGTCTTTAATGTAAACCGGAATTTAGTGTTAATTTTGATTTGAGGTGTGCGTACGAGTTGTTTTATAGTCGCACGTGCTTTTGAGCGTTTTAATTCGAAGGTTAACAGACGTGCAGTAATTGGGATGTATTTTTGGGTAATTGATATTAACAATATCTATTAGAAACAAGTACATTAAAATGCTTTTTCATGTACACTCTTTATATACTAGCATAATACAGCATTCGCCATATTTGTTTTTAATTAAGAGTGTATAGGCTAACTTGTGAGACTAAGACGAATCCATCCAGCAATTTAGCCTGTGGGAGGGTAAAAAAAAACAAATATATGTGGATATAGCATGTAATGTCCACCACATTGGTTGATGCAATATATAGCCAGTGTCACTCGATAAACTAAGACGAATCCATAGCCACCTCGTTCATAAAATTCACACCAAATTCAGTCTTGTTTTTGTATGTAGAAACTCACAACTCACAAATGAAGCTAATATAAAGTGTATAAAGAGGATTTTTTTTTTAATTTTACTTTTCTAAATTTCATGTAATCATATGTCACGTGATAGAAATGTTTTATATAATCCCAAAAATATACAGGGTGTTTCTAAAAGGTCTAGTCGAATTTCAACCACAGATGCTACTATGCATTAAAAAAGCAATAGATTCCATATAAACGTGAGTCCCAAAATGCATACCTACAACGATTATGGGACGCTAGGTCTATACAATTATGACTTCATTCTGTGTTATCTCATAAAGTAAGCATCCCTGGACTCATGTTTATATGAATTTCATTTTTGTTTTTATGTGGTTAAAAACTGACTAATTTGTGATCCTAAATACATACAAATGTAAATTAAATATAAAGAATTAAAATGAAATAGAGGAACACCCTGTAGAGTAGATAGTTTGTCATCACCTAAACATAGTTCAGATAATGGTATGACTATCGTAGTAGTTGACTTCCGTGTGTGTTATATTGGAAACATGTGTTGTCAACTGGTCCAAAGTTGTGATTATCGAATTTTATTTCAATTCCATCTCCAATGACGAATATGAAAATTTAGCACTGTAGTCATCGTTAAAAAATAATTATAAATTGCGTTAATATAAAATAAACTTGAGATAATTTGTACTGTATGTGGTGCTTGAAATGTTTTACAGATAAATAGAATAAAACAGTGAAATCTATAGATATAGATTACAGTATAGATATTGATACACATTATATCGATACCGTAATGTATGTCGATTGAAAGTAATTAAAAGTTTATTTATACCGGTTATGAAATGATGTGAAAGCATAATTTATGTAAAACCGAACCTTTTTTTTTGTTAATGTCATCGTTAGCAATGGCACAGAAAAACAAAAGAACTATTTGTGTCAAATGAAGAAACAAAAAGGATGGTGCAATATTATTATTATGAATGGAAGTGTTCCAATAGTGGAAGAGAATCCGTGGAAACTTCTCTTGGCCTTGTTTCGAATTATATTATTTTATTATTTCTTTTTATTATATACATATTGTTTTGTTTTTTGTTGAGTTGTTTTGCAACTCTACACCTCATCTTCTTAAATCCTATTAAAGCCTTTTTATCAGGTGCAGCCTATAAAACTGTTGATGGACACAGAGAGCACAGTTTAGGGTCACTGGGTCATTTCGCTGACATTGCTTTTCCACACTGCAAAGCTCAGTTCCGAAAATTGCTTCAATTAAACACATTGTACCCGGTTTAACGAGCTTAATTGAAGGTGGCCAACACAAATTTAAACTCTCAAAGCTCTTTCTGAGCATTGTGCCAGCCAGCTCTTAGTTGATGGTGATGATGATGAAAAAGAGTCCTGAGTGACAGACCTCATTCTCATCAGATCGCATTGACACTCTTGGAATGGAGTAGAGTGGAAATAGTACTTAATGCATTTCATCCATCTTTGTTAAGAGAAGAAGTTTTCACTTCATGGAAGTGCATGTTGTCACGCTTCGTGGTTGTTTTTTGTTTTTTTTTACTGCTACAAATTGTGCAGATAAAGTCATAATATACCAGTTGAAATGTAGGGTTCAGTGAAAAGTCATGGACACGTTGCTATGGAACACTATTATTTGTACTGTACATGGAATGAAATCGTACATTGTACAATTATTATATAAATGTAAAATTAACATACAAAAGCTAAAATTGTGAAGCAACTACTATGCTGAAAATGACTTTTAAGCATACTCTTTGATTTAAGTCTGAATTTTGATTTATGCGAATTTCGATTCATGCGAGTTTAAATTTATGCGATCTTGGATTATTGGATCTTGGATCTTAGATTCAATATTTGATATATGCGAGTTATGAGTAATTCCATATTTGATTTTCTACAATTTTCGGTATATTTATATTATATGTGCAATTTACATTATTTTTTTTTTACATTAGATTTAATGCGGTTTTTGATTTATGCGGTTTTTGATTTATGCGGTTTCCGTTTTATGCGTTTTTTGGTACATTTTAGACTATACAGTACATTCTCATAAATGACTGTAGATGGCAGTATGCGCTCAATTCCCAGCTTGCTCACTCACAAGTGAAGCTAATATAAAGAGTATAAAATATATAGTTCTTGGTAAGCATTTAAAATGAGAAAAAAATTGTTTACATTAAATTTACATTGGTACTTGTGTCTTAAACTACAGCCTCAGGGCGCTGCGTGTCTATAGTTTTGGTTAGTTAAAACAAACAAAAATGTACCGTATTAAATTAATGATTAGCAATAAATTTGGTGGTTGTTTTTATATGCGTGTATGTAGTGGTGTGTTACCAGCACTGTGTATAGAATGCAAATTCTGGGGTTTAGGCAATGTATGAAATAAGCATTGGAATAGTTACGTTTAGCAAGCATTTAGGTTGGGTTTAAATGTTTTTTTAAAGGAAATGTTAACTAACCTAAACAGTTGTATACAAGGTGTTAATTCATACTTTGCCTAAAAGAGGCTTGGCATTTTATCAAAGGTTTTTATTCTATAGGCTATATATATAAACAAAATTTATATTCAAATATACGGTGATAGTTCTCATACAAATGCCATTTATAGTTCCAAAATTGAAGTTTCGGTAATTTCAATCCGTTATTATATGTATATTCAAATGTTGGTGCTGGAATTTAAATTCTTGGCATATATGATAACTAGATAGTTGATGATAAATAGATATGATGTTATAAAGTGTTAACAATACAATACCCAGAAATATTAAATGATTTGTCTAACCGCATTGTTTTGCGTGATGGACGATAATGTAAATCATTACCTACAGTATAATGTAACGATAATGTCTAAATTGGAACATGAACACCAAACGTTACTAAAAGTAGCTGTTGTTATATTAGCATTTATATCATTGTAGCGTTTTGTTAATGATAAACGTGCCAATTAAGTTATCGCATTCATTGAACTCGGAATTAATGGTAAGAGCTTTTATCAACCAAAGATTGGAGTGTGCGCTGGATAGTAGAGCCAAATAAAACCCTTCACATCACATTTTGCATATTCACGAATTCGTATATTTGCACAATCCACTGTCAATACATACCTAATTTTTGAAATTAAAACATACGAACAACACCCTGTATGTATATACGACATTATTTTAAAACTTTCATAATAAGATACCGGTACACTGGTTTGAACGTTGAATGTTGTATCCATGAATTGATAGACTATTAGAATTATCAATTTTCGATTACAATGGAATTTTATAGTTCATGGGTTTATTTTTATTTTATTTTATTTTTTTTGTCAAACTGTGATTAAGTGCTGATAACGGATATCAGCTGTCGTGTATTTTTTTTTCATGGTATTTTATCTACGATAGGAAATCTGACAAGGATCTGGTCTCTCTTCCTTTTTGCAAGACTCACTGCAAGTTTCTGGAGCTTGAGTATCTAAATTGGCCATTGTGAGATTTTTATTGCAACGTGTATTTTGTTGGTGTTTTTACATCCCTATATACTTTCAAAGATACTTTAAAGAGAAAGAGAGAGAAAAAAAAATTTTGGCCATTTACTTATAGGCTTTATTTTGCAATGAAACATTTGCATTAGCTTTTGTTCTGTAATATTATTATTATTATTATTACTGAACTTTCAACATGAAATTTATCGTGAAATACAAAACTGTTTTGCTCGTAAATCGTCTTTTGGTTTCGTAGAAACAAAACACATACCAGAAAAAAGTGTTTACGTTTGTTGTGGCTGGAGGAAATCTTGAGCAAACATCCAAATTGAATGAATCAACATTGGAAACAAATATTATTTTGAGAGATAAAAGACTTCTTTTTTTTTTATATACTCTTTATATTAGTTTCACTTGTGAGTGAGTGAATTTGTGAGCTGAGAATTTAACATATACTGCCATCTACAGTCGTTTATTAGAATACATTGTAGAGTTCAATGTACCAAAAAACGCATAAAACGAGAACCGCACAAGTCTCATAAATAAAAACTTCATAACTCCAATGTAAAAATAATCGCATATTTATTGTTTATTGCAAATTTCCCACCCCATAGAATTGAAACTATTAAGTGCCATGCAAAATATGGATAAAAATTATAAGTAAATAAAATAAATTGAAAAATTGCAGAAATCAAAAATGGATTTTTTTTTAATTATGTATGTATTATGTATGTACATACAGTATGTCTGTATATGACAGTAGGGTATATAAAGAGTATATTTCTTGTTTTTATTGTTTCTTATTTTTTCCAGTACTTTGGGGTTAGATTTCCGACTTCGCTTGTGGCGCTACTCACGCCTACTTTGAATCCCTATCTATGTATTCTAGGTTTGGTTAGTTGAACCAAAGTATTAAATGTATAACTAATGAATCGGTAATTATCTATTAAGTATGTTTTTGTTTAACTCACCTAACCTGCTCTTCGAAGCCATTACCCAAGCACAAGCAAGTAACACCACAAGCGAGATCGGGCGTCTAACTTCAAAGTACCCCTTTCTTCTCTTTTATTTTTGGAAAAGTTTATTGTGATCCAGTTGATTAATGGTGGTGTCAACCAATTTTAAGATTTAGTTAACCTCCAGTTAATATTGACCTTTGGCTAACAAACCTGAGTGTTAAAACTGGGGTCGTTGTCGATGCAATTGGCCCAGTGTATAGTAAGTGTAATGGTATGCCCACAAAGTATTGCATTCTTGTGTTGCCACTGTGAAGAGCATTCCTGGGCGTAGGAAATACGTGAGGCATTTTTGCTTCAGGTAACAAGTAGGACCCACATGTCTAGCCATTTTCACAGAGGTGTTGTCGATCTAGATAAAAATGTCCCGAAATAGATTCAATGTTACTGGGTGAACTTGTTTTGCTTGCCTGTTTAACAAGGAATGTAAGTCGGATAATAGAAGTTTCCGGATAATTGGATCTTCCTTAAACACTAGAGTGCAACATGGTAGATTAGTTTGCAATTTAAATTGCCATCTTTGTTTGTTCCAAATGGGTGTCGGTTCAGATCAAACTAACAAGATATTCATGTTTATTATTTGCTTTTGTAGATTTATATTTCCGGATTAGTAATTTTGATAACTGGAGCCAACGACTCTTGTAATCTACTCAAAAGTTCTGAATGATTCTAAATGTAGTTCTAGAAACTTTGAATAAGTCCAAAAAGAGATCATGTTTTCATGGTCATGTCATGGTAATCAAAGGGTGATTGCATATGCAATGTTCCGTTTATGGTTTAATCATAACCAGTTTTCTTTGTGGATTTAAAACATGTGCTGTATGTAATATGTGTATAGTAAATGCTATGTCAACTTAACTGGCTTTGTCTTGGTTGCTAGATCGGATATGCTATTTAGTCTAATAATAAATTGAGATCATTGAACTACATACAGAGAGTTTTCAATTAATGCGAGTTCTACGTATGCATTGAGGGAAATGTTCTTGGAAAATCGTCATCTAGTCAAATTTGAGCCACAGATGCTATGCATCAAAGCGAAGAGTTTATATAAACATGGGTCCAGAAATGCATATTTATTTGCATACCTACAGCGATTATGAAATCATAGCATAATGACCATTTGCATGACTTAATCTTGTGTTATCTCGAAAGGGAAGCATTTACATACTCGTGTTTGTTTATATGGGTAGTTTGCTTTGTTTCGATGCATAGTATCTGTGGTTTAAATTTGTCTTCAGGTACACTCTGTATATCAAAAATATTTCGCTTTTATGCGATTTTGTTGCTGTAGTGCAGCAGAATCAATTCTGATAACAGCTCATTAAGAGTTGGCTTCAGTTCATCACTGTTCATGTTGGAAACATTCAATGATAGTTTGAATTGAAAACCAAACATGATTTTCATACTCTTTATATTAGCTTCACTTGTGAGTGAGCTAGGAATTGAATGTATACTGCCTGTCTATGTTTATAGTCCAGTCCAATGTACCCAAAAACGCATAAAACGAGAACCTCGTAAGTGCTTCGCTTAAATAAAAAAGAACCACATAATTCCAAAAAATTTGCATATATATAAATAAATAAATCGAAAATTACAGAAATCAAAAATGGATATACTGAAAACTCGCATAACTCAAATATCGAATTATTCAACGATCGCATAAATCGAAATATGCAGAAATCAAAACTGGAATTACTCAAAACATGCATAAATTGAATATCGAATTACTTAAAAGATTGCATAAATTTTAATTCGCATAAATCGAACATGCAGAAATCAAAAATGGAGTTTTTGGGTATACACTATATGTATATGACAGTAGGGTATATAAAGAGTATGCTTAAAAAATCATTTTCAATGTACTGTACTTGTTTTTCAACTATTTTGCATGTTCATTTAAAATTATGGATGTTTTGTCATTTTCATTTTGCTAATTTATTGTTCTTGATTTTCCTTTTCATTTAGCTCGACAAACAAGGCAATGGTTACATTGATCTGAGCGAATTGAAATCGGCATTAGACATCTGTGGCTTCAAACTACCGCAATGGAAAGTAAGACAGATGATCGATGAATTCGATAGAACTCGAGGTGTGAGCAATAAAGGGAGATTATCGTTTCAAGAATTCCAGAACGTAAGTTGTTAGATTTTTGGTTTCCACCATTAATATTTCATGCGTTTCGAGTATGCAAACGTGTTCGTTACCCTCTTCTTGTCATCATCCAGTTAACGAGATGATTACGCTGCAACCCAACCACCAAGCATCGTCCGAGAATGGTGTTTGGAATTCGTCAACTGCTTTTAGAGTTGATTTGAATTTTTATTAACTTTGACTCAATCTCATTAGAAACTGTTAAAAATATAAATAACACAATGGAAGTTATTGTTTGCATTTTTAATGTTTGCTAACATTAGACTGGAATACAACACCAGGTTTTTTTATACTGTTTTATATTAGCTTCACTTGTGAGTTTTCACATACACAACCAAGACAAACTCAATGGATTTTGTGACGAATGAGGTGTCCATGGATTCGTCTTAGTCTCACGAGTGTCACTGCCTATATGTTGGTTTAATTAAAAACCAATATGGCGGACGCTATATGCCAGTATATAATGAGTATGCTTAAAAAGTATTTTCAATGTACTTGTTTTTAGTAGAATTTAATGTTTGTTTTGTAGCATTTTTTTCATTATTTCACTCTAATGGTAAATGTCATAACACATTTCTTTAAGTAACCTACTAATAAATTTATATAATCTCATTATTATGATGTTATACAAAAATACCGGCATATACTTTGAGTCAATTTTAGTTCTTAAAAAAGCTCATTATAAAATAGCAGCTTTACAATTTTGATTGTATTGTAATTAAGTTATAGTGCACCACAATTATTACAGGTTATTAAATGAACTCAAGTTACATGTATTTTATTTTATATAGTACACACTGTATATAGGATGTCGTGTTGTTTATTATTATTATTTTTTTTTCACCTGCTTACCTACTGCTAAGTTAGTTACAACCACACCCTTGTGTTCCTTTCATAATGCAAATTCTCTCTCGGCTATTTTTCTTTGGATTAGGCCAATGACATTATTTTTTGGGCCTATTGCCTTATGCAGTATATTCGTATTCTGATTGGTATGCTGTGTGAATTCAGTGATTCAACGATCATTATAGGGTGTAACAAAGTTTGTTATTTTATATTAAGGTGTAAATGATTATGTGACAAAACACTGGTGACCAAACAGAAGTTGCGTATTTTTCTCATTGACAGGGGGGGGGGGGTATGTTCCTGGAAAAAAACAGTCACTATATGAAATCTAAACAGCAGTAGACTAAAATTCAATATAAAATGAGAGGTTACTAGAGAAAATAATGAGGGGTTAACTGCATCCGGAAAAAGAGTTTCCATATTATTTTCACTTGTGGGTGACTTGAGTTTTTGAGTAAGCTGGTAATTTGAATATATACTGCCATCGACAGACGTTTATGATAATATGCTGTATAGTCCAGTGTACCAAAAATCGCATGAGTTGAAAACCTCGTAACGTAAGTCCAACGTAACAAAAATTGCACACATTAGAATAAAAAATTGCAGGAATCGAAAATGTAATTACTCGAAACTCGCAGAAATCGAATAACACATTACTCAAAGATCGCATTAATCTCGATTTGCACAAATTAAAATTTGCAGAAATCAAAAATGAAATTGTACTCAAAACTCGCATAAATCGATTATCAAATTACTCAAAGATCGAATTAATCTAAATTCTCATAAAGCGTATTCTTAAAAACCATTTTTAATGTCATTTTTACATATTCAGTCATGGCACACTTACGTCGTTAGAGGTTAATCAAATGTACAGAGTATTTTGTAATGCAGTATGCTTCACAACTATGAATGTATCAGAAAGTCTGTACTGGCAATCATGGGTGAAAATTATGGAAAAAGTAATTCCATCTAGTGAAGTAAAATGCGAACAAAAAGCAGACAATTCCAATGGTAAAATTTATCAATTGCTGTTTAATGAATTTCTGGATTACAAATAATTTTACCAAGCAAAATTTGGTGAATAGTGATCGTTTCAGACAGCTGGGTTAATTAGTTGGTACATTGTGATCATTTTCTGTTGTATGTAACTAGCCATATTAACTATTCACTATTCAGAGGTTTTCTGTTGCGTCACCCAAATCATTTCAACCTGCTGAACTAAACAAACATTTTGTTTTACACTTTCTCTGGACAGAAAATAAACGCTCACATGCAAACATCTTGGGTGAAGTGCGAACCGATTTCAAGTTCCGTCTCTCTTAATGACAGATGTTAATGGAGTGGAATTGTGGTTCATTTCGTTTGCTGGAACCTGATAATGGTTACCACAAGCTTAAGATTTCAGAATTCGGTTTTAAAATATTAGTTTACCTATTCGGCAACTAGTTTTCTTAGTTTCCAAATCAGAAATTGGGAAGTTTTGAAATGCTTAAAAAAATTATGAGGATTATAATTAAACCTGAATTAGATGAACTAAATTACAGGAGGATTTATGCAAGGGTTCTGTTGTGTTCAAAAGCTCATGAAAACCTAAAATTGCAAATATGGAATTTTTCATGAGGTGGAAAAACTTCGGTGTTCAGTCTCATTTTTTGTGCACAAAATTGTATAATAGCAAAAAAAAAATTGCGTTCAAAGACTTTCTGGCTAAATATTTCTTGTTGCGTATTGGCGAATTCACATATAAAATTTTTTCATAAATCAATGATTTTGTTGCATTTTATTTTTATACTGTTCAGTTGTGAGTGAGCGAGCTAAGAATCTAACGTATCTACAGGGGGGGGGGCGTTTATGAGAATGTACTGTATGTAATGTATCAAAAATTACATAAAGCGAATCCAAACATGCAGAAATCAAAAATGGATTTTTTTTGCATTATTATTATTATTTTTATTATTATTATTTTAATATGGTCCAAAGATACAAAAACAAACAAACAAAAACAAAACACAGTAATCAATCAAATAAATTTACATAATTGAAAAGAAGTCCATCAAAGACAACACATTGTTTGTTTTTTTTAAGATAAGGGCTATCCATCATAGCCAATTTTCTAATCTGTAACGAGAGAGAATTTTATTTTTTGAAACTAGAGCATTGCTAAGTTATTATGTTATGTATATACAGTATCTGTATATGACAATGTATACTATAAAGAGTATTATGCTTAAAAAGCATTTTAATGTACTTGTTCTTTCAATATTTTGGAGCAAATAATAATATTGAACTGTCTTTTAGGTGGTTCAAAATGTACTGATTTTGCATATAACCTAAATTCGTGTTGAAGTGTTCTATGTTTTATTATGGATATTGTTTATACTAAATTCAACTTCTGTTTACCAAAAGTTAAACTGGGATAAATATTATTTTTAAAATCGTAATCTTCATGACTCATAAATCTTGCCTCGAATTTCCATGCATTGGAATTGGCATCATTAGCGATGAAGAAGAAGAAAAATTTGTGTTAAGATGATATTGAAAATTCAGATTGGTGTTAATAATGGTGATCTTTGTTTTGGTTTCAGATGTGCATGGATATTAAATCTCAAGATATTTCCACTTCGTTCAAGAAGTTGGTTTCGAAACGCGATAACGTCGAAACTCTGGGAGGAATGTCCGAGGCCTCCACAGAAGGAACTACACATTCCGTCCGCGTCGAAGAACAAGTGGCTTTCTCGGATTGGATTAATTCGTGAGTGTGATGTTTATTTTTTCAGAAGTTTTACACTCTTTCGTGTGTGTTCAGCTAAGCATCACATTTGGTTTCCTCCCAACCAATTTGAATCTGCTTGGTTTTTGTTTACAGTAAAACATTTTCTGTGGTTTGTCTTTCTGGTCAGACGTGAACACAGATGTGGATTAGTGAATTAATTCGTTACAAAAATATGTTCTAACTAATCCACCACCTGACTGATGAATGAAATTTAAATAGTATTTTGTTTCCAAACTCCATCATTGAGGCATGTCCACAAATTTTTAGGAAAGAATTGCGGTAATTAAATGTGCATGAAGCGTGTAATAAGATGATTACATTTTATAGGCTATAGATGCAACAGAAAATTAAGCTCATTACATAATTAATGTAATTTTTTTTTTTTTGGCGATCCCTATCTTTGTCCTAATAACGACGTTAATGACTCTTCATTCGTAACCTGTGTTGGAGGGGAATTTGTTTGTTGGTTGTAAAAACTGTTTAAAATGATACTTTATAGTAGTTTGTTAATATACAGTACGTAGATTATTATTTGCTACAGATGATGTTTTGATATTATTTTTTTTCGGTAGTTTGTCCTAATGACATCGGTTTATTAAGTGACACAATTTCCAGGCATGTTAACAGAATCAGAAAATTTCGTCGTCTTTGTTTTTTTTTTTAGTGTTATCTAAAGATATCAAAAGCATAAAGATGATTTACATTTATGATGATGATGTGAATGAAGGTGAGGTTATGATCTGGAAGGAAGTAGCAAGTTGATTGAAATCTGCTGATCACTCATCATTACCATCTGACACAGCTGGTGTCTCTTGCCTCACTTTGTTCCTTTTATGTTCCACTTTTGTGCTTGTCCCATATCTAGTTTCCCTATGCCAAACACCCACGCTAATCGAAAATTGCACATCTTGTGCACAAATGAAAATCTAGTTTGTCTGAGCTCATGACCCTGTATGTAATGTTTAAGAAGCACAGTGTTGTTGATCGAACCGCAATGATTAACGTGTTAAAAACATTCAAATGTGTAAATTGTGATTCTAGTTTGTACTGAATGCTTAAAATGTAGTGATCATATTGAGAAATGTCATTATCCGTTGTCAGATATCATCAGGGTTTACGTTTCTGGAAAGTACCATGGGTTTGTAGTAACTGTGACTAGGATGAGTAATAAAAAGTAATGGATTATTGGGAAAATAACAAAAACTTCTATTAAATACGTCATATCGTTTCTTGTTCCAAGTTGTTACATATTGATTTGTAGAACATTTTTAACTTTTAGAAGCCATGTTGGGTTAATTGAAGGTATTTTTAGACACATAAATGCGTTCCCTGTAGAATCCATGCATTTTATGGAATTCTTAGTTTACTTTGGCAATGTATGAAATGACATTAGGTCAATTCACAACACTTTCTGGAAAAATGGAAGTCCAAATATATCGTATTTTCGCGAAAACGTAAGACACATCTTATACAAGATTTGACACATGGCACTCCTTAGCTGTATCTTATACAAATTATAATAAACAACTAGGTACAATACAAAATATCATTATTATATTATCAATAGAATGTATAAAAAAATATATGAGTGAATGACTGCTATTTGGGTCTTCAGTATCATCTAGTGTTATTATTATAAATCATATTAGGCCTACATTAGAATCAACTCGATCACAGATTCAGAGCTCAAGTTTCATTTAAGTTGTTTCTTAAGTGTATCTCATGTGTGCATCTTATAATTGGGTGCGTCTTATGTAATTCATTTTTTACTTAAACTCCTAAAAGATGCGTCTGGAGTGCATCTTATGTTTTTCAAAAAGTTCTAAATTTAACCCGGTTTGCATTTTTGTAATATTAGGTTCTACACACTGTTGAATCGTGTTGAATCATATATTAAAGCTAGTTTATTATTTTTTTCCGTTTGTTTAACATTCAAATCGTTGACCATATTCAATTGCAAAATACGCATTTTGAAATTAAACCCTGCAGCAGAGTAACAAGTGCCCACTGTTACTACTGTTGGAAAAGAAAGCAGCTTTTGACTAATTTGTGTAGTAGATGTTTGCAAGCGGAAGCTGCCTTGCACCAATTTGTTTTATTACATACGAAGATGTGGAAAACATCTGTTAGTGTGTGTGGCTTGTTGCTTCATAGTTTGCTCTTGCGGCTTTAAAAGTTTTTAATTACATCATTGATGTTGAATGTGACTAGTCTTTGATTTTTTTTCTTCGTTACTTGAGATTTCTGTTTGATAAAAATAGTTATCTGAATTTTTTTTTTAAAGATAATTAATCTAAATGAAGAGATTGCAGAGATAACAGCTGGGAAATGCTAATTAGAAAATTGCATAATGCCATATGCCTGTTGGATTTTATTGATTTAGCATGCCTTAGGAATTTATCAAAGTTCACTAAATAGTTATCAAAGTTCATTAAAATATATGAAATTGTGCTAGTTAAGGTTAGTTTAGGTAAGAAAATTGTGTTTTAAAATAAAATTTAGACCTAAACAAGAGTCTTGAATTTAAACCTAATTTTTGCTCAACTTGGATTCCAATGCTAATTTCATACATTGACATTGCCTAAACAAGGCTTGACATTCTGTAGAATACCTAGGCATTCTATGAAATGCCTGAATTCTATATATTGCTTGCTGGTAGCATCTGCAGGTCATTAGTCATTATTGTTTGCAATAAATGTTTATTGAGTTTTATTTTGAATCAATCAAGACTTTGGTTAATTTTGTTTATTGTTTGTTTGTTTTTAATATTTTAGAAATTTGGGCAGAGATCCTGATCTGCATCACCTATTGCCTATCGACAACGATGGAAAAGGATTGTACGATAAAGTCAAAGATGGCATTCTATTATGGTCAGTACCACTAAGAGTGTTGGATCTTCGACGTTTGATTGTTTCAGATCATTCATTGCATTTTATTTTTTCGTGATTTATTCTATTTTAGTAAAACAATCAATCATTCCTGTCCCGACACAATCGACGAACGTGCCATCAATAAGAAAAACCTGACACTTTATACGAAACACGAAAACTTGACACTGGCATTGTATTCCGCACAGGCTATCGGATGCAACATCATCAACATTGACGCTCACGATTTAGCCAAGGGTAAACCACATCTTGTGTTAGGTCTCCTTTGGCAAATTATCCGGGTAAGAAAAACTATGCAAAAAAATTAGAACTTCTATCTCTGCCACCGAACATTGTCTTTTGCCTTTTATTTCAGTGTGGTTTAAGTATTGCATGATCGTGTTTTCGTAGATTGGATTGTTCAATCAAATCACACTGGAACATTGCCCTGGATTGGCGCAGTTGTTGTTACCTGGTGAAAAATTGGAAGATTTGATGAAACTTTCACCTGAAGCGATCCTTTTACGATGGGTGAACTATCAGTTGGAACGAGCTGGTGTGAACAGGCGAATCAATAACTTCACCTCGGACATAAAAGATTCCGAAGTGTACACATATCTCATCAATCAAATCGCTCCGCAAGGATCCGGAGTGTCTTTAGAGCCCTTGAGCGTAAGTCATTGGTGTTTCACCATCAATTTACTAGCTATTTTGTTAAAATATTTTCTGGTACTGTACGTTAATTATGTGATTTTGTTTACTTATTCAATTGACAATTGCAGATTCGAGATTCAACATCACGTGCTGAGGTGATGTTGCAACAAGCAGACAAGATTGGATGTCGAAGTTTTCTGACGCCAAACGATGTTGTCGAAGGCGTGTACAAATTGAACGTAGCTTTTGTTGCCAATCTTTTCAACAACCATCCCGGTCTGGATAAACCTGACGAACCTATCGAAGGCCTAGAGTCGTTAGAAGAAACAAGGGAGGAAAAAAGTAAGATTGCGACTATTTTTGTTTCCGTTTATTATACATATACCAATACCGTATGTGCTGTTGCTGTTGGGTTTTATGAGTGTTTTGCCCCAAAAAAACAATACTAACGAACTATAATCGTGATAACTTAACTCTATTATACATAAATAGTATAATTCACTATAGGTCAATTCAGTGCAAATACCTTTCCTGTTGACAATATGACATTGAGATGTAAATATCTGTTATCCTTATTTGCCCTTGTTTTGAGTATACATAGTTTATAATTTTTGGTAAATGGAATTTTTTGATTTCATAAAATTCTCTAAAATGGAAATAATACTTTTGAATAAAATTGCTCGCCAGCGTTTGCCAGATATTTTGCGCTCTCCAAAACACTCTCGAAAACTACATTAATATGCAAAGTCTATGGGCGAATGAATACAAAAACATGTTTCCTGAAAAATTCGTGTTTTTTGGATTTAAGACGTTTTGGAAATAAGCTCTTCAATTCCTGTCAAAATCGGTTAACTTTAAGTTGACAGGCCTCAAATTAAAAGCTAATTTAAAAATTCAATTAAGCTGTTCTTCCAAATATCTTGCTTAGTTATAAATGCATTTACATCGTTTTTCCCAAGATCGGTATCTTTTGCATTGTTTTGGAAGTGAAACAAGAGTGAAACAGCCAGGAAGTGAAGCGACAAAAAGAAAGAAATCACAAAAAAGTTTCAGATTTACGATAGTTGCGTTCCATATTTTTGCTCAACCAAATCCAAAAGTGTAAATTATATGCAACCCAATGTTTTTTAAGCTATAGACTGATCTAAAACGATTCAATATATACATTTTAAAGAATAACGACGTAAGTAGATTTATGCCATTTTCCCACCAAACTCCTCAGTTTTGTTTTTAACACTATAACTTTTAAAACGTTCAGAAAATACTATAAGTAAGTGAGTGTAAAATTTATTGTATCAAATCAGCAAGAAAAGTTATGTACGCTCGGGTAAAAGGATTGTGCTACCATATTAAGAAAAGTTATGACATATTTAATGCATTTTTAATTATTTTTCTCCAGTATTTTTTATCCCTTTCTTTTATATTGAACTTGATCTTTTCTACTTGAATAGTAGTTTTCCTAACCATTTTGTGGAGCTTTCTAGGAATTTAAACTCTACCTGTTTGTTCCCCGAGGAATAATGAGGGATCATACTGTATATATCATATCTTTGCAAAGATCTTTGTTTTTGGTGTTTGGTACATTTTTTAAACCTATTTGCAAAACTTATGGATCGTTGCCATTTTGTATTTTTAAGAGGTATTCTCTTGATGTTGATAACTTGTGCAGATTTCGGAAAGTTATTTGCAGGTTTTGCAATAGATATTTAAAGAATCAACATGAAAACAAAGTCGCCTATTAACACTTTGAAAAGTTGGTTGTTGATGCGAATCGCCATCTAATTTTAGTGACGAAGGTTTCACCTGTTTAAACAAAAACAAAACCAAGATCGTTGTGAATTTATTTATTTATTTATTTGTTTATTTATTTTGCAAAGAGTAACGTTAGTTGGTATATCTGATTAAAAACACTTGAACTCAAAACTAATAAACATTTATTCTTTTTTATTTTATTTTCGCAAAAGCATATCGCAATTGGATGAATAGTATGGGCGTTAACCCTTATGTCAATTGGCTTTATAGCGACCTTGCAGACGGTTTAATCATCTTTCAGGTATTTTTCCTTTTATATTTTTTATTGTGTAAGAAGGTTTATTAATATTCATTCTTTCAATCGAATTCAATGCATATTTTTTGTTTTTTTTCAGCTGTATGATATAATCAAGCCAGGCATTGTGGATTGGCATCGTGTACATAAAAAATTTAGCAAATTAAGAGCGTTTATGGAGAAACTGGAAAATTGCAATTATGCGGTCGATTTGGGAAAACAGTTGAAGTTTTCACTCGTTGGGATTGCGGGTCAAGATCTCAATGACGGAAATTCAACTCTTACTTTAGGTAATAGTGTGTTTTATAGCTATTGCCTTTTATGTGTTTATGGATCTTTTGTAGAATTTGTGATGATTCGTTTATTTTTGTTTTTTTGGTTTTATTGCATAGCCTTGGTATGGCAATTGATGAGGGCCTACACACTTTCCATATTAACTCAGTTGGCCAACACAGGACATCCCATAATTGAAAAAGAAATTGTAGATTGGGTTAACAGCAAGGTGAGTGTTTGTTTATGATTAGTTTTAATTGGAATTATTTTTTAGTACTGGTGATTTATATTTGATGCATTTGGATGCTGAGTAGTCTAAATTTTTAACCGTTAAAAAATTCATCTAATGGAGCCAAAAAAATTATCTCTTTTTTTGGGGGTTTTTTGTATAAAGGGTTTAAGCAAAGATAAAGTACATAA
>JAQIWH010000765.1:0-40931 GCA_034695005.1 Cryptops parisi | reverse complement strand
TGTGAAAAGTAATTTGCAGACGTAAGTATAATTGATTCGCGTCAAGTAGGTGACGTCAATGTCAGTTGTGCTAGTTCTGTAGTAAGCAACAGTTTTAGACGTGGTTGTCATCGTTCCCATCCCACCTGCCATTAATAGGTTTGGCACTAAAAGCGTTCGCCATTTTCGTCAGATGGAAGGAGGAGAAGGAAAAGAGAAGAAAAGAAGGCAAAAGGGAAAGGAAAAGGATAATGACAGGAAATGCGTCGTCAATTACCTCAGCAATCGTGTGCTGTCAAAAAAGCGAGTTAAAGGGAAAAACACAGAAGCATTCCAACTTTTATGTATTAACGTGAAATTCGTAATGTATATAAAAAAACATTACGTCTTTGTTTTGTTTTTTATATATAAAAAATGATCCATTTGCCACGCATGGAAAGAAAAGTTGCATTTATAAAAAATAAACATTTTATTATCGGTAAATTGTTTATCAAAAAATATCTTGCACTGAACAATACAGCAGAACAGAAATGTTTGAGTCGAAATATAATCATCGTTATTGTTTACTAACTTAATCATTTAAAGTTGCTTTTGTTGGTAGCTTGAAATGACAAATTTCATAATTTATTGCAACCTACACAGAAGAATGCAATCATAGTTGATTCTTAAAGTAACTACTAAGTAGATAGTCTCAGTTTATTTGACTTTAAAGGCTTCCTGACACGTAATTTTTTGCGACATCAGCAACTGTGACATCAGCATTTTGCCAACGTTTTCATTAGATGAGCACGAAGCTGACGTCACAGTTGTCCACCAATTTTCCATTTACTATTCAGAAAAGTGCGTGTGTCAAAAGGATTTTACTTCAGGATTGTAATATAAATTAAAGAAAAAATAATAGAGTTAAAATAATTGTTGCACAATTGAAAAGCTTTAGAAAATATAATAATAAGCCACATTTTACAAATTATTCAGGCGAGCCGTTTTACTGGTGAAAACTCTATAGAGTACCATACCAAGCAAACAAAGTGATTTTCTATTTTATGTTACTGTTTTCTAAAATAGTATTCAGGAAGTGGTAAAGTAAAAATCAACAAATAATGCAGAAGAACAGTTTGATGTAAAAATGTCAGTTTTGAAAATGTTTTGTCTTATCATTATATTGCCCGGAGCCCTTCAATAGATAAAAATCACTGCCTGACCAACAAACATGAATTGATGACCCGTTCACTCTTTACTCTTTAAAATACACACAAAATATATTTCTGGTACTCAACTTCCTGATTTCTAATGTAAAAAATAATATTACATACAATATATCGATTACCAATAACTATTTCTGATACTGATCTTGTCGTGTAACATTTTCCAAGGGACATGTTTTAAAACATCGCTCGTAGTAAATATCGCGTTTTCTGTGTAGGGTTGTATATTTTTTGAAGGACACGCAATGAAACGTTTTTAAAAGAACTCATGGAACTAGAGCTTGAAAACCTCAAATCCGCAATCGTACAGGATGTCCCATTTGAAATGCTCCAAATTGAACATACGATAATAAATTAACGTATAGGCATATGATCTTGTTCTTGGTTTCATGTGGTAGGTAGACTGTTCACGTTTGGGGGAGCATTTTCAATTTAGCGCTCCAAGCCAGGTGGTGGTAGTGACAATAAAACGTGTGAAAATAGCGCCTTTGAAGTGCTTTTTAGCCACTGAATCAGCCTCTAAAAATGATTGTTACCATGCCCAAATTGACTTCCCGTTTAGAGAATGAGAATCTTTGTGGTATACTTGACCAAAACATTTTTTCACAACCACAATCGAGCTATGTTCTGCATACCACTATCAAACGAGTTATGCTTTCTCTATGACAGAAGCAAATTTCACAATTCCTGCTGTCACCACCACCACCTGGGGGCTTAAAGCGCCAAATTTAAAAGCTTTCCAAAACCTGGACAGTGCACCTACCATATGACAACTATAAAGCGTTCTGTCAGAGCTGTACATTGATTTATTATCACGTGTTAAAAATGGAACATTTCAACTCAGACACCCTGTGTTATTTTGGATGCTTAAACTTTCTACTCTATTAAATAAAAGTATAACAATTTAGTTACGTCAAATTTGTTGTAGAACTTAACTACAACATTTTAACTTTAAATGTTGTAATTCAATTTCATTATACAATTTTTTATCAAAAATTTGAAAAGTAACGTCGTCCACAGCTAGATTCGCAGAGGCGAACTTACGGAGTCGATAGGGGAGTGCGTTCCAGTTATCATAAGTATTATATGAATATTTGTTGTGGACTTTAAATTGGTTATTGTTATTGAAGTGAAATTTATGGAAGTTTTCTTGGCGTTGATAGATAATGTTATCGTATTGTAAATGATGGTGATAGAGTGGGTGGTGGAAATTGTATAAGATTCTGGGGATTTTTTTTAATTGATAATACAAAATTAGTTTTTTGAGGTCCAAGATCTTCAATTGTTTGCATTTGCTTGAGATAGATGTACGTCTGGGTAATTTAAATGAAAGACGGAAAACGTGGTTATGCGCAATTCTTAATCTGCGCAGGCGGAAAGCGCAGATTATTATTTTTTTATTACGATAATTTCTTAATGTAAATGTCAACTCCAGTAGTAGAGTGCGTGTTACGATTAACGCGTCTTGTCAAAATTTTCCTTTTCAATTATAAAAATTTAAATAACACGAATCTTAACAAAACACTCTTGGTGTTTGAGAAACAAGTTTTTCATAAGATATAGTTAATCAAAAAAATGATCTGACGAACACAATTCACACGCACGGTTAATTATGTTTGTACATAGTAAAAAACGTTTAATTCATTTGCTAATGTACTTGAAAAGTGTCTTCTTTTAAATATAATAATATTAAAAAAAAAGCAAATTGAAACAAAAAAACTGCAATTTTTTTATTTTTTAATAATTCACCAAATTTTTGCACCGGCACGTCATTTTTATTTTCACCGCTATTTCGCCTTTTTAACATTACTCTCATGACGCTAAGTGCTTTCGCTCCCAAATTACTTTCGACTACAAATGACCTCGGTCCAAAGAAGAACACGTAGAAGGTAAAGAAAAAGAAACGAAAACACGGAGAAAAAAGCGACACTGGGATCAAGATCTTAATGTTTTGATGGTGATAGTCAAGGGAGCAAATTCTTCTTCAGTAATTCTCAGCAGAAACACAACACTGTTAATAAAAGCATCATAAACTACCAGACCCCTTGTTGGTCGCGACTGATTCCTAGATTAAAGGAGGCATTTGCACCATTTAAACCCCATGAAGCTGCAACTAGCCAACTAAGCAGCGGACAACAACAACAAACAGAAGCACAAGTCAAATGGTCAAGATGATGATCACTAAGAGGTCAAGCCAAGTTCCTGTGGGAAGAAAACATATTCAGCATAAGAATGCTACTTGTACCCTTCCCCCCCCCCCCAAAAAAAAAGAATAAGAAAATTAAAAAATGTCTCCAAACGTTTGTGTGTCAACTAAGATCAATTTACTACACGCGTAAGCAAAATGTTAAAAATAAGCTGGTTCACGTTTAAAACGTTTTTGTTATGTACGTATTTCAAAGTATGCGTCACTTTAATCAGCAAGACGAGATAGTGTCCAAAAAATACTTTTGATAATATAATTGTTTTGTTTTGTTCAAATTGTTTTGTTCTGTGTTAATTTTTCGATTTGTAAAAACTGTATGATGTTAAAATAAAAAAAAATAAAAATTTATTTATTTTATTTTATTCACGTCCCGTAGGGAAAAAAAGACAAATAAAATGTATAGCATGTATTTCCAAGTATTAAGTTGACATAGCGCCGTTTTAAAGTGTACACAAGTAACAACACATTTGCTTTTGAAACAATTAAATGGAATCTTGCATACTTTAGTACTCAAATATTGGTTCTTTTAGATACAATTGAAGACTTGCTCGAAATAACGTTGTATGCTACAAAACTTCAATATTGAGATTATGGAAAACTGTGCCGCATATATGGGCCTAGCCAGTGCTGTCAATAAATAAACTTATACCTACCTAAAACATACATATACCACTTTAAATTGGGCATTTAATATGTGATAAACAATGTGTTGCTGAATACTTCTTTTTGCCATTTACTTAAAACTGTGAATTGTTACATGCAACGTTATTCCGGGCAAGCCTTCAATTATCTTATCGCGCATAAATAAACTCGAAAATACACTTTTGAACAGCAAACGTATATGCAATGATGTTTTGGCATGCAACACAATAAATAGCAATAACTTCACCCATAACTTAGCTACACCTTTATATTGCTTTCTTGCTGAGCACAGAGATGGTTACCGCGCTCTAACGCTTTCCAACATTACATTACACAACGCATCGCTATACCTTTTTAGGCTTTCCAGCATAACCATCTTTATAGCTACAGCTACTACAGAATTTCCTGCATAACGCAGTGCATAGCTACAGTTACTACAGGCTTTCCTGCATCCCGCAGTGCATAACTACAGCTTTTTCATGCTTTTCAACATAACATATTGCCAAGCTACAGCTTTTTCAAGCTCTTTCAAGCTTTTTCAAGCATATCATATTGCATTGCTACAGCTTTTTCGGGCTTTTTTTTTTTTTTTATTCTGCGGTCTAACGACCATTAATACAAGAGTGAATTGTCTCTAAAAACTACAAATAAAGGATATGCTTATAGCATTACAGTGCACATACAGTACAGTAGCTAGAATTTTAATGCAAAAGTCGCGGATTTATCGTGCAAAACATGTTTTTTTTAACTAATATAATAAATAAATAAGTTTTACTGAAATTATTTTTTACATTTCTTAAAGGCCTCCTGACACACGTAATTTTAAGTGTGGTAGTTTTAGCGATTTGTAGACATCTTTAACGTCAGCTTTTTGCCAACCAGTTTTCATTGGTTGGGCGAAAAGCTAATGTCAGTTGTTCACAGATTGTTTAAATTGTCACATTCAACATTGCGTGTGTCAGGAATCCTTCAAAAAAATTAAAACTCCGAAATACTTCGTAATTTCGTTCTGATTATTACTATATCATGTTTATATAATTTAAATTATACTAACTGCTTAGGATATTACGTCAATAAATCACAATATTAAACTGAATTGCAATCTATTTAACAATAATTTCACGTTTAGTTAGTTGAAGGTATCTTGATACAGTTTATTGACATGATCGATTAGTTTGGTGATTTACAAACAACGTTTCTCGATTTATCGGTATACACCATAATTAGTGCATGTTCAATTAATACTTGATCGGAGGTTCAATTAATGTTCAAATTCAAAGCTATACGGTTTTTTATTATTATGTATATCATTCGTTTTTTATCCTTCGACTTTTTTTACGTCAATTCATTTTTGTTTTATCTTCTAACATATAAATAATAAGAAAAAATCAAAGCGCTCACATGGTCGTCACGTGACATTCGGTTTGATGTATGTGCTTCAAAACTATTACGGTGGAATATTCCATCCGGGATTTATGTTTCAACGGGTGGTACGAACAAAAAAAAAATTGATAAAAAAAGAAGAAAAAAAAAGGCCCGCCTATATAAATTACAACAAGTGACCTCATAAAGATAAAAGAGGGAGCCGTTAAAACCATCATGCTGTGTAAAAATACGTCAATAAATTGTTGTACCCAATAAAAAAACGAGATCATGTATAAAGAACAAAATGACTAGAGAGAAACAGAACGAGCAAAGCATATCCTCTCTTTGGACTAGTGATAAAATTATACGGCGTACAACTTTTTTTCCCTCTAAGATTGAGATTGTGTGTAAGCGATGAAAAGGAGAAAAACAATCTTTAAAGCTTGCAACATAAACAAAAGGTAAAACTCTAATAGACAAAGTGGAAAATATACGAGTGAAAGCGGAAAATTGGCCTTAATCCTCGTTGTCAGCGTCGCTATTTTCTAATCTCATCTAGGTTGAGAGTTCTGGGTTAGCACAGGCATTTGCATGAACGGGTTTTTCGCATTTTGGACATGATTAACAGGTTTTCGTGCTCGCTACATAATTAAGAACAAGAATAAAACTCGGCTTGATTACAGTCATTAGCGATTGGGAAACAAACCTGTTAATAGAAAAGCTCACAGAAAAGAAAATGAAAAAGAACGAGTGGGGAAAAAATAAATAACTCACAGTAAAGGAGAATACAAAAAAAATGTAATGTCCCTTATTAATTAAAGACACCCCCCTCTTTCTTGTTTTTTTGTTATCGAATAAAAATAACAACAAAAAAAGTCATGGGGAGAAAAGTATTGTTTTCTGTCGATGGAAACAGCGTGTTTTAATGAGGCTTTTTATTCGTTGCTCAACATCCGGGAATAAAACAAGTGGCTGAAACATTCCCTCCCTAAAAACAATTTTTTTAAGGAAACAAAATAAATGTAGACTGAACATTCGTTTTAAGTATACATACTATTACCACCAAGTTGGATAAAAATAAGAGTTCAAAAAAAATACAAAAAACCCAGCCGCGTATAAACCCCCTTGAAAACGGTTGACACTATTTTATTTTATTGGAGACAGTTTTCAGGAAGAAAATCGAATCGCCTTTGGCGAATGGTAAATCGCCTTAAGTTTCTTTTTAAGGATGAACAAGGAATGGACGGTGGCGGAGGAAATAAGAAGCACTAGTGGTCGTTTCCGGAGAAAATGGAAAAGGAAATTCGGAAAACTAAAAGAGAAGGTTTTGCTGTTGGTGGATTCTAAATCGTAGGCGATATTGAATTTCGCCTAATGAGAGCTAATGGTGCCAATTAATTGACCCACGCCGAGGTCCGTTTGTGCAGCCAGCCCCTATTAATGATGGTAGCGTGGGTGGAACAAAAATCAAATCCCAAACCCCTCTCGAACCGCGTCACGCACAATTACTGCCCCGAGTGCACCCAAACCTAGATGAGCGAGAAACGGGGAAAAGGTCCGCGGAACGAGTGAAAGCGGGATAGAGAGCGAGAGAAAAGGCAATTTAATCGGAAACTAGAAACGCAGAGCCTAATTCCTCAATTTATTTATAGAATTAAAACCCGCGGCCTACATGAATCTAAATTAGTGCCAGTGATCGTGACGGATGTTTATGACTAATCGTTTTATGCTCATGTTTTTTTTTATATTCTTTTTATTTCCCCCTTAATCACGTAAATCATCGTAGGATTTCCAAACTAGGAATTGATTTTGATATGTTGCAATATTTTTTTTTACCTGAAGGCAAAATCATTGGGTGTGGGAAGAAAACTTTTTTTGTTTCCTGTTTTTATCACTTTCCTTTTATCGAGATCATCGACGGGAATCAAAAGAAAAGACATGTGATATCTTTCGTCGTCTCGTCGTTAGATACATAGTCTAGTCACCGTCGATGGAAAACAAGCTTTTGTTTAACACAAACGATAACGTGAACACTTATTAATTTCCATCCGATTTATTAAACTCAACACCAAAGATATCTATGTCTCTATTCATCTTTTAGAAATTTACAATGCACTCGTTTCAACTACCATTTTGTAATAAGCTTATCAATTTCCACGGGATTTAATTTGATCAGTGGCTTCAAATGCTTCACACAATGTCTCAAATAAAAAGCAATACAATAGCTAGAAGCAATCAATAAATAACATATCGGCAGTACAATAGGTGAAGTTTCCAGTCGGGTATACTGTAGCTGTTTTAAGCGTATATCAAAGTGATTGTCTACAATTGTTATTGGAGCACTAATTTTTATAACTTTGTAAAAAACATAAATCACTTAGTTTAATTTGACTACATGCAACTGATTCCACAAAAAAAATAAGTTACATAATATTTGCATCTGCGATGAAACAAAAAACCATAAACTATTTAGTGAGAACATTCCATAATAAAATATTCCATTCTACAGGCATTTTGGACGCACCTTAATACGAGGTGCGATAACAAAGTACGGTGAATTATTTTTTTTTCAAAGTATTACATTAAAATACAAATTATAGTTAATTGCCTTAAGATAATTCATCTTAGTATACAACACACTTGTTTCGACGTTTATGGCACTATCTGAAACGATACCAGACGTTCTCTTTTGTGAGTGTATTTGATTGTGCTGTTGTGACTACCTAGACCTCCATAATAAAATAAAATCGTTTCCCTTTCATATGCACATCGCTTCTGCTAGGATTACTTTTGTGAGAAAATATTATGTGTTTTCATCTACCATATTTGCTAAAATTGACACCGTGTGAATTTATGTTGTGTCTTAAACCTAACAAATACATTAAATATGCTTTTTAAGCATACTCTTTATATACTGGCGTATAACGTCCGCTATATTGGTGTTTCATTGATGCCATATAGCAAGTGTCACTCGTAAGAATCAGACGGATCCGAGGACACCTTATTCATGAAAATACATCGAGCTATTTATCCTGTAGGTAGGTTTAAAGCATTTATGACATGTAGCGTCCGCTATGTTAGTTTGTCATTGATGCCATTAGCAAGTGTTACTCGGTAGAATAAGACAAATTCATAGAAACTTCATGCATGAGAACCCACCGAGTAGTTTTGTTTTTATATGTAGAAACTCACAACTCACTAACTCACATACTCACTCATAAGTAAAACTAATATATAAAGAGTATAAAAATATTATGAAAAGCTAATAATTGATTCAACTAATGAAATCAAGTTAGCTATATCAGCACAATTAAATACACTGACGAAAAATGAATGCTAGTATTGTACTGTTTCAGAAAGTGACAAAAACGACGAGATGAGTGTGTTGTAAACTAGAGGAAGTTTTCTGAGGGAGACTAATTGTAATTTGTGTTTTACTGTAATACTTTTTATTAAAAATAATTCAATATACTTTATTGTCGCACCTCGATTGAAATAAACATTGCCATTCATTAAAATTCAATAACTAATTATTGAATAACAGCATTATTCCACTACACTTGTCATGTTCAGACGAAAGGTGAAATAGATTAAACTGAGATTTGAAAACATCCATACCACATAGGTAGGATTCTGTTTATACCACGTTAGCCTATATATTTATTTTAAAAAACCATTCTGGTTCGTGGATGCAAGATGCATCTAATATAGAGTATATTCACTTTGCTCTGTGCAAAAGGATTTACGGGCTTCAATATAGTCGATAATCAGATTCACTTCCCTGAAGGAAAAAACCAATCATGGAAATCATTGATTCTCAAACGCGAAGGCTGAGAGAAAAGCAGTTGTCTCCCAGACCCCTAGTACCACAATGTCCCCTTCATTTCAAATGTATTCATATCTCGGTTCAGATAACATCGACGAGCTGGAGATGACAGTAGGCATTGGTTCTTGTCTCGTTATGCACTGAACGCGTTATCTGCAGGAGGTCGATACCACGATGGTTAGCGGTAAACGCATTGGTTCGGAAGCCTGACTTCTTCACCATCATCATCTTCTGTGGGTCTACATGACACACACACACACACACACACTCACACGCAGAGACCAGAAGGGGGCTGTAACCGTTTTCCAAAGAACCCTTCTTTTGGCGGTTTTTTTTTCATATACGTACCTCTATCTATATATACCTCTCGTTCTTTTTTCCTCCCTTGAATAAAAGCTTCCCGGTCAGGAACTTCTATCGTCATCGCTTGGAGGTCGATAGCAGTTCCAACCTTACTAGCCAAGACTCCCTTTGCCATCTGCCGGAATTTCTCGCTTGACTACCCGGCAAAAATTGGGTTCGACATTCACGGCAGTTGACGTCACACAAACCCCGTACTTACAATAGAAGTCAATTTCCTTTTGACCAGAAATGGAAGAGAGGAAAAAAGACGCTACCGGTGCTCGTTCCCTACATACACTCCACCGGACCCCTCTGATGGGTACCCCGCGCCAACTTTCTTCTCGGTCCTGGTCAGTGAACGGTAATTGGAAAGACGTGCCTCTGCTCCACGGACTTCAACAACGACTACAGGAAGAAGCTTGCGTACGCTGGTCACAATAGCGAACAAAAGAATTAAATAAAAAAAAGCTTTTCTTGTTCATGGTGTGGTAGCCTACCGACCACAGGGTTTTAAAAACTCAAACCCCAATGGGTCCTTTGATAAAAGAACTCTTAAAACAACACTTCACCCCATAGTAGATTTTACTTTTGTTCGATAAAAAATCAGCATTTTGAATACTTCTAGAACCCTCGAAAAACTTGTCATATGGCCAAAGATTTTTTTCCCCTTCCAAAAAATCCCAACGAGAAATGGTATTACCGTACCTTGTTATATAATGCACGTTGGTATCTTTGAAATATTTTGTAAAACTTAAACTTCTTTTTGGTAATCTCTGATTTTATACAGGAACCATCCAACATTAAAACAACTTTTATTTTATAGTGAATTCATTTTTTGCGATATTATTGCAAAATAAAGATCATAGATCATAGACCACGCTTGTTAAATTTACCAAAATACACTGATGAATACGTGAAATATTATACTGTAACAAATTTTTCCAATTCTTTAAAGTTACATTTAAAAATGAATTAATATTTACGTACTTCCTTATAACATTTTGCTTCCAACTTTCGGTTAATAATATAAGATGTATTTAAATAACCAGATAAAAAAGTTAAGGACATACTGTACGTGTGCAAGTAATTGAACAGGTTTATGTTAATGTGATGTTTTCATTAAGCAAATTAATTAGTTTCAGTAATACAATTTAGGAGAGGTAACCTTTTACTAACAGAAGCACCTGGCGTTGTCGAGAAAGTGTTATTACAGTCTTATCATGAATATGTAATTTCAGTGCTTTCAAATACAGTGTGTATAACACTTTGCTCTTTACGAAAGTTATGTAATTAACATAACACCATAATTGTAAACTAGCTGTATGCCCTTCAGCAATGATTGAAAAGGTTTTTCAACCATTACGCAATTGATTGTTATAACTCATTTTGCCTGACAACATTTGTCTGCAACTCCAAACAAACTATTTTTTCCTCTTGCCGGTGGTTGATTTGGTAACTCAGTGATTCGCACATTTATTCATTCGTTTTTTTAAGGAATCTCTTCACAAAAACAGTGACTTACGCCTCTCTCAAGGGAAGTAATAATAAAAATATTTTCTCTTTCGTGACATGTTTAAATTAAGAAAAAATAAATTGTGAGTGCACACAGTAAACCCTTATTTTATTCTTACAATCTGATTCATGTCAAAAGAGAAAAGTCTTTGTTTGACCCGGATTGGGATATGAATTTTTCAGTTTTTGTTTAATTTTCAAAATATTCATAACGCTAGTGAAACACAAAAAAAATTAAAAAAGGAAACGTTAAAAAATTCAAATCTGAGATATTAACAAAAAAAATGTTAAGATTGATTTTAATTTTACGTTTTTCACTTGATCCAAAACTAAATTTTTGTAGAAATGTAAAGGTTGCCTTAACGGAACAAAATTTGTTATTCCACATATCTAAAGTTTGCATCGTTTTTCACGATCGTGGAAAATGACGGAAAATGCTGATGTCGAGAGCGTTGTTGACATTTAAGATTCCAAATACATCAAAAAACTCGAATGAACTTCTCAATGACATCGGGTTCCACATTGCGACGTGGGAAAAATTATTTTACGATAAAAAGTGAAATATTTTATATTAAAATACACATCCTCAAACTCAAGAACATTTTTACGTTTATGTTGAAAATGTCAATGTCAACAGCACTTACAACTGTCAGAATGAGGAAACGTTTTTTTATGTCATAAATGCAATACTAATGTGTTTTCTAAATTTTACGTATTTGAATGCTATAAAGTAATGAAATAAAATAAAATGCTATTTTAAAACCTTAGATGAGCCTATTCAACATTGTAAAACTAATATAACTAATAAACTTAATCCATTAAAACAACAAAAATTGGTAATTGGTGGTGAAAAAATATGATCACCAAAAATTAACTTTTCTTGGTTTTATATTTGATCAACATCTTACTTTTGGTCCTCAAATAGAGATGATAATAAAAAAAATTCGCAAACACTTATTTTTATTTAAAAAAATTAAGACCATACTCAATCGGCGAGAAAAGTGTCAATTATTTGTTTCAAAAGTAATTCCAATTGTCACATACAGCATAATTTTATGGGTCGATGCCTCCAGTTTTCGAATAAGATGTCTTTCTGTCACTTACAATCAATTATTGCGTGTTTTTTTTGATGGACTTTTTATGTTTCTATTACAGAAAAAATACGTCCACTTAAAATATTAACTATTCCAAAATTAATTTTATTTCACCGACTAAAGGAATTCATCCGTTTTTTGCTCATCAAAAACCATCCTTTTCACTATTAAGATTTTTTGATACTTAATCACTTTCCCGTAACAACATCAGGTTCAAATTTATTACTCTTCCTTTTCAAGAATTTTTTCTCAATAGATATCCAGTTAATTTCTTCCAGAAATAGAACATTTTGCCTTCGTATATAAGATCGCTCTCAAGATCAAAAATCAGAGCGGAGCTGATTTCATTAGCACTGTTATAAGAATAAGATTTGTAAATCGAAAGGAGACAAATGCAAAAATCAATGCGTGGTTTAGGCCTAAATTGTTTGAATAAATCGTACATACACACACTAACCTAAAGCTACTGAATTTTATGTTTTTATATCCGAAAGCTGCCTTTTTAGTATCATCAGTCATGATCCAATCTATTATTAGATGACCCTAAAGTTTGCATGTACCCATTCGTCTTTTTTTCTCTGGGGTAGTGTATTTTTATGTGTATTTTTACAGTGTGTTTTTAAAAAGGGCGGGTTTATTAGGATAACAAATCTGTAGTTCATTAGGGAGGGCTTAGTACTGTGCAAAAAAGAGTAGAATGTCAAAGCACAGGCTGTTGGTCACTACAACTTTAATTATAGAAAATAGATGAAATAATAGAACAATAGTACAAATTTTATACTAATTAAAAAATTGATAAATAGAAACTAAATAGAAAAAAATAAACACTGTAAAAAAAACGAAAAAATCCGCTGAACGAGGTTTTTATCTTGAGACCTGTCACTTACCAGCCAATCGCTCTACACCGAAGCAAACTTGGTACATTGAAATACAAGCTTTCAAAACACATGTCATTGCAATACATCTGTGACGACATCTATGACGTCAATATAGTTAGTCAGTTTAATGAGTTTGGCGACAAATGTTTTGACGTTGTCCCATAGACTATCACGATCGTGCTATATCTAAAATTTGAAGGTTCTAGCTGTTACTATTGCAAAGTAATTTGCAAACAGAATTTTACATCCGTAGTCGAGCAATGAAGATCTCCGCTTCGCTTCGCTCTGAAAAGTTAGTCAACGAAGCTGCTTAGATAATTTTGACCATTTCAAAAACCGTTTGCAATATTTTCTGAACAAAATTGATAACTATATTTCATTTCATAATAAACTTCACAAGTAGGAAAAATATTTTTTTCCATAATGAACCACTTATGGGTTTTGAACGATTTTGTAAAATCGCTACACTTGTAGAATACGTACACCATTTTGTCAGTAATCATAATGTAGAAAACTCTAAGCGTTATAGAACTCGGAGCAATGAACTTAACTCTTCTTAAGTCGAAAACAAAACCATGAAAATCATTAATTCTCGAATTCCAACTTAACACTTAAGTGTAAGATATTCACACAAAAAACAAAAATACTCAGTTAGCAATTTAACATTGAAAAACGACGAAGGGGTTCTTTGGGTTCTTACTGACAATTCTGATTATTCGTCGCGAGAAAAACAACAAGTACTGCGACATAAAAGAAAAACAAGTAAATTCAATGTGCATCGTTTCGATCAAGAACAAATTGGCTCCGTGTGAACTTCTCTAACAGCTGTTTCCTCCCTCTCTTTCTATGTTCTTTTATTTTTTAGTTTTTTTGTAAGGGGGTTTTCATGTCGTTCGACTTTCTTTTTAGCACATTATATGCGAAAAGAAATTTGTTGGGCGCCGTTTTATTTTAATTGATATGCTGTAGCATATTTCATCGTTATACCTGTTTTCTTCCCCTTAAATGAGGAAGCACAGATGCGGGAAATGTTTCCCTGTTTTTGTGTTGCCGATGTTAATGGTAACAGCTGTTGATGACTGCCTAAAAATATTTACACACAACAAAAGCACCGGGGGGAAAGACGCATACTTTTGTTTTAAAAGTGTGTTGTTTTCGCCCCTGTTTTAAAGTTTATCAACTGTAAAATGCTCAGTGCCGGCTCACTTTCCATTTTCTGCGTCGCTTCTTCCTTATTGCTTTGCCCTTTTCTCTACTGTAGTTTCCTGTTGAGAAAACTTTTCGCACTCCACGTACAGTACGTACTAACAGTTTTGCCTTGCAATTACCTCACCTTCAACAGTTTTTTCAATAAGTGTTCTGCCGACCAAACATAAAAAAAAAATAGTTGCTCGTTTCAAAACTCGAGTTTCTATTCCGCATTAGTGTGAGGCAAGGTAACTTGGACTTTCCAAAAAGTAATGCTCCAAGTTCCGAAATTGCAGTGTTAACTTAATGTAGTTTACAGCTGATAATATAAATTGTTACCAGTCCGTTAAAGTTTTATTATCTCACATTAAATTATTTTGTTTTTATTTTATTAACAGTTTTAAAATGTTTTAGCACCTTAAATTTTTACCAATAGCATTTAAACTCTAAATATGTCTTTAAAACTACAGAGCATGGTACCAAAACTGATAACACTATAATACTGTACTTATACTGTACATACAGTAGCTTACCGTGTTAACAGTATTACTACTTTATAAAATAAAAAGTAAAATATGAAATATATTACACAATTTATTGTTGTTATAACTTAATGTAAAATGCCAGAATGTGTTTCAACTTGCCTCTCGTATGCATTTCTCTTAAAAAAACATATTATTTGAGTGAATTATTTTCATTTTCTTTTCAAAAGACAACCCAGAACAAGTTTAAAAAGATATCTTACTTTTCAATCAATTGTCATATTTTGAATCAATTACAGAAGTAAACATAATAATGAATTTCAGTTCTATAATTTTTTTGTGGCAATACACTGTCAATGTCAGTTTTCAATTACAGTGACATGAAAAACGGGTTTTTAAATTTTAAGGTCGTTAACGTTCAATTTTTCTAAAATGAGCCATAATGAAATTTTGAATAACCCCAATGAAAAAAATTCTATTGCAAGAAATAATTGTCCAACGTCAAAAACCCTCCTATCAAAGCATTTCCTCCCTTCAAAGTTGGGACTTAATGAAAGAAGCCAGAATCAAAATTTCCTACAAAGTGATCAAAACTGACACTCTATTTAAGAAGTTAATGATAGAGAGCTAAGGAAAGTCGACAAGCAACAGACCTAGTAAACGAAAAAAAAAACATAATTAACTTCTCATTATTGATCAAACAAGCTGTATGAAACACGACTGCTGCAACTATTTCGCATCACTTTTTAATCATCTTTCTTTTGCCCTTTTGACGAGAAGTAATATTCTTCGAGGCGAAGAATGGTTTTTTCACGTTTGGATTAAACAAGCGTACAACCCTCCCACGCAGACAGAGACACTCATCTCCTACGGAGGAAGTCGAGTTTATTAATGACGAAAAAGCAATTTCAACCGCTTAATGCGAGGGTTTTCAAAAGATAAATCCTGTCTCTACTCAAAAGTGAAAAGTGTTATATAGAAAGGATAGACGAAAGAGGAAAAAAAATAGAAGAAAAAAAGTGACAACCCCAGCACGTTTCGCGAGTCGTTTCACAGTCGAAAATGAAGACGACGAAAATCTTATTTTTCCACCGCATTTCAAATAAAACGTCCTCGCATCTAGGCGACAGAAAACAATTTTTCTCGATACTCACCAACGTGAAGGAGACCAAAAAAAAAAAGATTTTTCGGTGCTGATATTTTTTTTTATCTTTTCCTCGACACTCCCCATCCCCTTTTCCTTCATGAGGGCCGTTACGTTTTTGACATGTCGCGCGCTTACAATCTCGCTGTCAAAGGGAAAGGCGAATAAATCACAATTACCAAGAGGGAGAAGAAAAACTCAGGCGTGTCCGATTCGCCGTCGGCTGAGTGGAGATGACGATGGCTCCCGATCCTTTTTGCTTTTAGGTTCTGTTGAATGACCCGGAGTCCCCGCAGAGCGCGGAGCAAGCTAGTGCCAATCATGCAACATCCTATTTTAAAGAAATCAGACCACCACGTTTGCACACATACATCAACCCGAGCTAAGCTCCGTCTTTGTTGTCGATAACTGACCTGTGTATGAGAAAGGTCGGTTTGGCGACGTCCCCTTCGATCCGATTCTAGTAATCCAATTCTTTCCAACCTTGGGGACGATATCGACAAATATTGAATCAGTCGTTGGAGTTTCTAACACTATACGTAGAAAAAATCTTTGTTTTTTCAAAAATAATTTTGCGAATCCGATGTGTGAAAGTCGTACAGTAACTTTTCTTTGTGTGTAGTGTACACTATATTTAACGTATACAAGATATTTTGTTTAACATGTATTTTTCTTTGTGTGTTCAAAATATAAGGCTAAAATAGCTGTCGTATCTTATTTTTTTTGCGTAATAAATAGTACATGACATTACCTATAATAATTTTCTATGTTACTGACATCCAAACCTCATTGGCTCAAAAAATCATCCAATGAGAGTGAACAGCACGAAATTCAATGTTTATATTTCCAAGTACAGTAAATAAAGTAAAGAGCATTCAATAGGCTTTGTAATTAGCCCAGGCTAACTATTCTCGTTCATTGACAAATTGTAGATAAAACTGTACAAGTTTCAACGTTCCCATGTCACAAGCAACTATTCTCATTCAATCTAAAAGTGAAAATTTAAATTTCCCGCGATAAAGGAGTTTCCAATCTTCAACAAAAACGTTTATATGACGTAATTTTTAGCTTTAAAGCGAAGTAGATAAATTAGTTAGTCAAAACTAAGATTTAAACTATGGATGTAATATGTCGCATTGTTTTGGTTGTTTGTTTGCTTTTGTTGTAACGAGTAGTAATAATCGTGTAGTGCATGAAGTTTAGAATTTTAAAATTTCGTGATTCCTGTCCCCGAAATATTAAAAAAAAAAGTTCGAATTTAGAAATTTAAAAGTTTTTAAATTCTAACAAAGTCTATCAAGTATATTATAGAATATCACCAGTAAGACAATCTACACCAAATTATGTGCACACAAAAAAAGTTAACACTTTATTTTGTTAAAAACATTTTCTTTGATTTCCCACCATGAAAAAAAGAATTTGTCACATCTGTAAATATTCTTTTAAACATCTTAAATTAATTTTAACATATTGTTTCAGTAACGTTACAACTTGTGGTGCAAATTGCTAGTTATGTTCACATAGAGTCAGGTTAAAACACAACTATCTTGTACTGTTATCGTCTGAAAAAAATCATGTCAAATGTCAAACTAAAAAAAAAATCCCAACAACTCTGAGTATTATTTGGTGAGCAAACAAAACTGCTTATTTAAGGTTGACTTTTGTTCGTTTTAGATCCGATTGTAAGTAACGTGCATGGTGCACACAATCCCCAAAATAAACAACTATGGCAAGCTTAAAAACGCTGTCATGAAACAACACATTATTATAGACAGCTTATTTTGTTCTTTTGTAGAAATAAAAGGGAAGAAATAAAATAAGAAAAAAAACACGCAACTTTTCCGTTGCAATGTCGCCACGTTTAGATACCTTTATTTTCTTGGCCAGCTTTTCCTTTGTCCATTATTTTTTTGTGTGGGGTAAATTATTTCCACTGGATTTAGGTACAGAACGCAAGGAACGAGATGGCGAAGAAAAAGTAAGGAAAAGAAGAGAAAAAAACATAAAAAGAAGTGAAAGATGTTGTTGGCGACAGTATAGTACTACTTCTGCCACCATCTATTGTCCTTTTGGTGAAAGAGAACTCGATGCAAAGAAAGGGGAGAAAAGGTCTCTAGAGGCACAGCGAATTGGATCTCTTAGAAGAGGACCTTGGCCGTGATATAATGGAACATCGTTGATCGGCGTCGAGGGGAAAGACGGTCCAAACGCCTGCACCCAAAGTGATAAAGAGAACACAACTCGTCCCTTTTTGGCGTCTACTATACACGACCAATTCTGTAGAAACGCTAGCAGCAGGCCATTGCCTGACAATTATTGCTTTCACGCGACAAAAGGAAGAGAAGGCTTGTTAGATTTAATGAAAGGTTATGAGAGCGATCGATTGATTCACTTATCGAGCCCCCTTGCAAAAGATGGAGGTGCCAAAGTCTTGGCAAAAGTTACCAATCGATATATACCTAGCTCGCCTTATGACAAAAACTTGACGCACATCAACAAAAGATTTTTTTTCTCTTATCGAAATCCTTATCGCGCCGTGTCACGTAACAAAAGATTGAAAGCCATAAACCATTGTGACATATATATCTTGGGTTCGTGTATTTAATTAGCTAAGATTGTATAGCACTTGCAATAAAAACGCTGATTAATGACTGATGAAAAAAGAACATAATACATTGTTTATTCTCAATTTTGCATGGAAACATAGTAATAAAAATACATACTGTACAAATAGTATTGACCGTGTGTAATGTAAAGCTAATTTGCAGATCACTAAAAGAGTTGACATCAATGTTTTGCGAAAATTCTGCAAATACTGAGGTCTCGTGAAGAAATTTTATTTTGTGTGCAGGATATTCTCCAAGTCGGGACCCGTATGTAATTCTTTAATTTGTGTATCAATTATAATGGTAGATTCATTTTTAATACATGTGAAAAATGTATCTCCCTTGTGTATAACTGAAAACTTGCCCTGAATAACGTTGTATGTTACAAAAAATTCAATATTGAGATTATGGAAAACCGTGCTTCATAATTGGCCTAGCTAGTGCCGCCAATAGACAAACTCATATCTTACCTGAAACATGCATATATCACTTCAAAATTGGTCACCTAATATATGACAATCAATGTGTTGCTGAATACGTCTTTTGCCATTTACTCAAAACTATGATTTGTTACATGCAACGTTATTCCGGGCAAACCTTTAATCATTTCATTGCGCATGAATAAACTCAAAAATACACTTTCGAACAGCAAACGTATATGCAATGATTTTTGGCATGCAACACAATAAATAGCAATAACTTCACCCATAACTTAGTTACACCTTTATATGCTTTAAACGAACGTAATTTTAACACGTGTATAAACAAAAACGTTCATAATTTATACATGGATTATAGACTTATCTATGGGTTCTGATTTAGGAGATACATTGTATTATTTTTAAAATAGAAATGACCAGTGAAAAATGACCAGTGAAAACTCAAGCAAATCTCTTATGTATTTACTGCAAACTTTATAAAATTATGAAAACATCTTATTCATTTCAAGTTTATATGAAGATTTAGTAGGATATTAATATTAAAAAAAAAATATAATCCATTCAATGTCATTAATAATTTTGTAAACTTTGGGTAACTCCAAGAGTCGTGTTATACATTAGCCTTATGAAATTATGATGAAAAAATCGCAAAGTTGGTGTGACATTACGACAGCTGTCCCAAATTTCATTTCGTGATACGTCCTTTACTGCAATAAAACTATTTTGCTACACATCGAGTTGCTTTATGACGCCAAACGCTCAAGTTATTCATAACAAAAAACTTACACCAGTGTGAGACGTGTAATGCAATTTCATGCTGCCCATGCGGATGAATCTTATATATGTACGGTGAGAAAAAACGCACTTCAATGAAGTTAAAAAAAAAGACACAAAGCTATAAAAAAAAAATGGAACAAAAAAAAAGCATCAGTAGTATCTCCTTGTTGTATGCAATTTCCATTTAGAAACAAGTTTTTCTCAGCAAGAAATAGCGACACACAAAGTGTTTCGCTTCGTGCTGCTTGGCAAACTTGCAAAAGTGTCGAGCAATAAGAACTATGAGTGAGAAAAACGCAACCGCGTGCTATAAGGAAGAATCCTGTTTGCGATGGTAGCCTGGAGTGAAAAGTATGTTTAAAGAAGAGGAAAAATAAAAAAATATATAAATAAAAATGAAAAAAAAAAATCACCCCTCCTCATCCCTTTCTCATCGTCTGCGAAGCGAGCAAAACGAGGTTTTGAGACGGACGTGTCGTTTTTCACGGCGCTTCATAATGGTCGACATTGGGAATTCTAGCCACTGCTTGTCAAAATGCCACGGGGGCTAGAAGAGCATGTTATTATGACTATTTCATCACCGCTAGAAACGCTTAATGTAGCGTTGAGAGGGCGTTGGTATTCCAACCCTACAAGACTGAGATTCTCTCGTTCTCTGTTTGGTGGAACAAAAGAAGATAGTTATTCTATTTTATTTTTTTTTTTAGTTTGAAGGAGGGCGGAAACCGAAAAACCAAGAACCCAAGTCGTCACATTCTCTTTTAGCCATGTTATTGCGAATTTATGATAATGAATGGTGAGGGTTAAAAAAAAGAAATTCTGGCTCCAAATGACTTAAAATGTGAAATCCCCCTCCTCCTCTTTCCCAATTCGACCAATACGAGATGGCAGACGAGCTGTTAGATGATTGCATATTCATCATCACTCACACACACACACACACACACACACACACACACACACACACACACACACACACACACACACACACACACGTCCTAGTAAAAGGAGATAAAACACTGACAATGTATGCACCAGAGTGTGTGAGAACAGCTCATAATTAAAGTTACCGATCGCGTGAGTGAATTAACTTCCACTCGTTCGTCGTCCCTTCTACATCGAAACTATGTATTATTATTATTACCACCACATCACCAACGGTCATATAGGTTGGTGTTGGAAAAAATTTGACTATTAAAAACTCCTATCACCACCCAGATTTCATCAACCGATAATTACTATTGTTGCAATGTGATGATGATGACGATAATGATGCCAAGGTGGCTGGCGCCGCAGTTTAAAACGTGTTTCAAATACTGTTATAATATTTATATATATATATAAATACGACAGACACAAGGAAGAATTTAAACTGGTGATTAGTGTGACGTGAGGATTAATGTCCCACCTATTAGTAAAGCAATGTTAGAAATCAAAGTTGGTTAATTGTTCACAAGGTCAAAGAAGAGCGTTTGGCGAAATCACAAGCATTTGTTGAATCACACGTGTATAGCTGAAACCACTAGTGTAAACAGTATAAACTAATTGTATGTGTATTTGATTGAGATTTAACCTCATTTGAAATAAAACAAATTACCAATAGCAACACTCTAGAGTGCAGACTGCACCAAGTGACACCACAAAAAGAGGTGAAACCAAAATGAATGTTTATGTCTGTCTATGTCAATGTCTGCTGAAATATTTTACAGTGTTTCAACAGAACATTATTATTTTTATCGCTGTATTTTAATTTTAACAGTAAAACTCCCCACCCTTAGAAACATAATATCTCTGTAGTTAAGTTATAATCACAAAATAATTTTCTTAATTTTTTTTTTACTTAAAAAGCTAATATTCTATGCTGTGATATTTTATGTACTTTGTATTAGCATTAGTATTCGCCAGTTACAATAGTTATAACTATGCTCAGTGTGGTGTTGAAAAGCCTTCAAAAGTTGTAGCAATGCCGTGTGCTCGACAGTAAAGCACTACTAAGATGTAGCAATTCGATGTGTTATACAGGAGAGCAAAATGTTTACTTTACAAGCTAAATTAACTTTATGGTAAATCGGTAATTTGAAACACGTGATGTAATTTAGTGGACGTTATATTCCTCACTAACTTCCTTCATACCATTTTAGTAGAAATATCTAGCACGATGTTACATGTGTTGTACCTTCTAATCCGCATGCATATTAGCACATAAAGCTTCGAATAACGTTCTTATGGCTCTTGATCAAGGGGTGACACCAATAGTTACTTCACTGGGTGACACCAACCCTAGCGACGCCTCTGACAATCGCTACACGTGCGCTACAAAAATCGATTTTCGACCGGATAAAAATTGTAAATGCTTAGCTGATAAAAGCTGTTTTATTCCTTGGAGAGAATAAAACTTTAATTGTTTGGTGGTTGTGAAGTGACGATTTTAGTGTTCGTAGTTAAGTTTCTATTATGCTATTTTTTACAAAATTTTATTTTAATTATAATGTGTTTTCTTTGTTTTAGGTAAGAAACTACCTTCATCATGAATCATTGTGTAAACTGTGGTTCCTTGCTTGTGCAGCAAAAATATCCCGATTATTTTCATTAAAAGGTGAGAAAATGTTTCAAACACTAACTTGAAAAAAAATTTTATTTTTGGTTTATTTAAAAGTTAATTTTGTTGTATACTTCTTTAAAACATGAATTTCTGTTTAAAATTATTATTGCACCATTCTTACTAATTAAAATTTACAACTAAAATAAACCGCTACAAGTTTCAAGATATTTTTTTTTACTTTTTTAAGCATGTAGTTTAAGTCAAGGCATTTGCAATAATTTTATTCAGCTGCTGCATAGTAAATATGCTATTTTCACATGGTGTAATTGCTTTTGTATTTCATACGAATTACATCTTCGTTTATGTTAAATTTAAAATTTAATCGGCAATGTATAGAATCCAGGCAATGTCTAAGCATTGTATAAAATGCCAGCTGCTTTTAGAAAAGTATGAAATAAAATCTTTTTTAGAGCTGTTTAGGTTAGTTAAGGTTAGTTTAATATACTGTAGTTAACAACATTTTCTGTAAAATACGATTATGCATAAATTTAGACCTAAATTCAAACCTAACCTCACCTCTTGCATAACATAACTATTTCAAACTTTTTTCTGTTCTTTAAAAAATTAGACTAGGAGGTAAATTACAATGCCTAAATATTGTATACAATGCCTGGATTATATATATATATTGCCGGTAATATATAGTCTGTGGTTTGACATACTCTGTCACTGGGGAGTCTAAAGTATACTTCTCAATAAATTTTTTAGTATTAACAAGCTTACATTACTTCTGGTGGAAAGATGTCAAATATAATCAACAAACCACAACTTACAATTTTCTTTAGAATCCCAAGCTCAGTCTTATAACAAGAACGAACGATTGAAGAAAAAAGGAGCACAAAAGAATAAAAACAACAAAAACATAAAAAAAGATATAAAACAGGAAAAATAAAAGCACAAACCAAGAAAAAAAGAAAAAAATAAAGAAAAAAAGGTTTGTGAAGATATATGCAATTGCAAGTTTTCCGAAGTGTGCGCGTTATGACGGCTTCAAGCTAACACAAAAAAACACACACACACACACATACCCAAAAACCAAACAAAAATAAAACCTGTCAATGAAGTTAATAAGAAAGGCGACAGAATAAGCTCAAGTTGCAGGCAGGCACATGACATTTCCATCGGGACACAACTGCAATTTCTTGCGTTCACGTGCCACCCAGCCATCGAATGAGAACGCATGCAATCAATCTTTGCAGCAAAATGAAAAATCTCTCTCCTTGCTCCAATAGTCGATAATGTGCTCCCGATGGCAGGACCAATCATAAAAAACAGAAGAAAAAAAGAGAAAACCTTTTATTGGGACAATTTTATTAGTCTTCCACCAGCCAAAAGCCCAAACGTGGGCCAAATGCACTCGGTAGCGAAAAGGAGAGCTTTATGAATAATACAATGAAAGTTGGAGCAACACGGAGAATTAGTTACGCCTCGGATTTCGGGTGACGTGAAACAAATTTTTAGTGATTTAATACAAAACTGTTGAAAAACATTTTCTTTTTTTTTTTAAATTATTGTGGTGCAATTTTTTTCCCTACAGAAAAAATCTCAAAACGAAACTTTCTAACTATTTAAAAACAAACAAAAAAATTGTGGCTAAATTACGTTAACCCAAGAGAATCCATACGATAAAATTAAATCAATATTTTATCTAAAAAAATGAACTAGTTAATAAAAAGCAAACAAGAAATTTCTAACAGCCTATTCGTTTAAAGTTTTAAACGAATTAGCGTTTATCGTTTAGAGTTTTAATATAAACGCTGTTAATCTATAAAAGTGTTGATATACGAGATAAGCAACTTAATAATGGTGCATTTAATGCATATGCGCTGTTCGTTAATGATAAACTAACGCTGAACTCGTTCACTATTAACGCTATAATTAGCCGAGTAGTTTTCGGAATTTTATTGTTAAAATTTAACGTCGATATATTAACCATACTTTGCACGACAACAGAATAATTTTAGCGTATGTGAGAACTGTACAGATGAAGCAAAATCATATTAGCTTATAATTAAATGAAAAACAGCATAGTATAGTGCGGTATCGAATACACATTTGTTTTCTCCGTAACTTTAGAACAAAATGTAATAAATGAACTATCTAAACGGTGAAAGAAACTATGATTCTTGAAATGTTTTTTTGGCTACCTCAAAAATAAATTGTACACCAATAACCTGTTAAATCATAGAGACCATTCAACAAGTAGATAGGTAGGTACTTGGAGTTTAACGAGGGCACCGACTGACCTTATGGCTGTGTCATTTGGCCTTCAGACTTTATTGTATCAGGAAATTCAGAAATGTTAATGAGGTGAGAATTATGTAAATTAAATAAGATTTTATGATGCATGAAAAAACGGGAGAACCTCTAGAAAACCAGCCAATCGACATGACATTAGCTGCATTATCTGAAATTCTGAGAAATTGAATGAAAAACGCCATGAAAATTGCGCAGTGCAAGGGTGGCCATTCAGCCGCTATCACTTTTCGCATATGATGAAAAATATTTGAAGTATTTTTCACAGTTTAGCCAGTTGCCTTATTACATTTTGTTTTGAAGTCACAGAGAAAACAACTCGTTCATTTTATTTTGCACCACCATCTATATATGTATCATTACAATTTGTTTCAATCACACTGTTATTAGAAATGTGATTTATATTAACCACTATGAATCACTGTTGAATTGCTACAAACTTGAAGAAATGTAAATAAAATTTATATCTCTACTTAAGCTAGAAAGTTTATATAATTTATTAGCTTCACTTGTCAGTTAGTGAATTTGTGGTGATCTAGTGAACTAAGAATTGAGTGTATACTGTCATCTAATAGAATTTATGAGAATATACTGTATTTTACGAGTGTAGTCCGATGTGTCAAGAATCACAAAGCAAGAATTGCAAATTCATAGCATAAATAGAAAACCACATTAAAACCAATGTAAAAAAAAATCGAATATATAAATTACAAATTTGCAGAAATAAAAATGGAATCATTTCAAACTCGAATCGAATATCGCCTAAATCGAATATCGAATCACTTAATGATCACATAAAACAGAAATTAAAATTCGCAAAAATTAAATTTTTTCTTTTGCATTATGTATACACCGGTTTATGCATACACCGGATTTATTCGAATGATAACCACGGTTATTATTGCAAATGTAATTTTTTTTAAATGCAGATATTGGTTAAGGGCAATTATTATTTCAAACAGAAAAGTGCATCGTAACGGATAGTTGCTAAAAATCGTGGGAAACTACAGGTACACGATGTACCACTACCAACTCGTGTTTGTACACTTTGTAACATATTGTGTAGTTAGCTACGTTGAAAACATAAACTGTAAAGTCGCATAAAAGTTCGACTAACCGTTGCAGGTTACTTGATCTTGTGTATGCATTGATCATTTGCTATACCTAGCATAAACATCAGATGGACGGTCAAGGTAATACAGTACAGTACAGTACTCTTATGGACGACAAAACCTTAAATGATAGCCGCGGTTACTATTCGAAGGCGGTTATTATTGCATATGTAGAGTTTTTCTGCGGTTATAATTCAAGGGGGATCATTAATCGTGGGCGGTTATTATTCGAATAACACCGGTATCTGTGCACGACAGTATATAGAGAGTTCCAGTATGCTTATGTATATATATTTTTATAGTGGCAATAATTCATTGAAGGATCTTGTATATCATATCTTTTAATACAACCCAGATGCGCTACAACCGAATTGTTATCACAAATCAATCTGGATAAATTTCAAAATGTAATTAGATTGTGCATTTTTTATCCCTATCCGGAACAAATTTCCTAGCAAATCAAAACGATTCTCTCTCAATTTCTCCTTATCTGTTGAACAAAAATCAATTATTCTAAGGGAGATAGAATAAGGGGGGGAGAAAAAAAAAGCAAAGCCAGCATAATTTGCTCTTCATTTTGAGCATATTCCTCGTCCCCAATTCCTTCAACTTTTACTTTTTTTTACTCACCCCCCCCCATTTCCCGAAGGTGTCAGCAAGATTTTTCCCCTTCGATTCTTTCAATTTTTCGCTTCCTTAGCTCACTAGCAGAAGGAAATTTAGATTTTCGAGAAAGAGAAAATGAATTCCACCAGTCGCGTCTTGTCGACGTTCTTCTCCATTTGTCATGTGTTTTCTGGTCGTATATGTCGCCATGGAAAAGGACGACGACTCCCGAGTTTCTCAACTCCGCCTTCTTAAACGTATCTCCTTAAAAAAAACATACTCGCCAAGCATGATAGAAATGGAGAAAAAAATTGAAACCGACATGGCGCCGGCAAGACCTCTCTTGTAGTAAATATTCTTTGTCATTATAGAGAAAAAATAAAATTTAATTAGAGAACCCCTCAAACGTTTTTTCTATTTCGTTGTGAAAATCTTCATCCGCTTACGTCAGGCATTGGAGCGCTTTTATCAACCCATTATAGAAAGTTCAATTCGCAAAAAGGAACAATGTAGACGCGCCAAATAGCCGTATTGAATCACCAAGCTGATCAGAATAAGGAAGCCTTTATTATCAATGACCGTGTCTTCCCTTCAAGAATATCGTTTTTTCTTTAACTCGCATTTAATAAATGCATAAAAGTGAACTAAAAGTTTCAGGAAATTACTCGTTCGGCAAGAGAAATCCACTTTCTCATCTCATTTTGCTGGTTTGTCGAAAATTCTAATTTGCGGTTTTGGATAGCGCTAGATCCTATTTTATAAACTTTTTACAACGTAAAAAAGGAAGAGCAGAAGACGCAAAGAGACATGAATAAAAGATCACTTCTACCAGCTATGAAGACTTTTTCAACGGATCGGGTGGAAGAAATGGTTCAAGGAACGACTCGTCCTAGAAATTTGATGAATGGACGCAAAATTTATAATGAAACATTTCTTCCGGATGTCGACCAAGTTGCAATTCAACAGAAGCATTAAAACTTAAGGAAAACTTGTGATGAAACACCAACTGTATAGCTACTTCGCATATAGTTTTCTCACCACTTCTTTCATTCTCATTTTTAAACGTTAGCCTAGAGAGAAACCCTTTTAACACGTTTTTTAGAGATCCAAAAGTTTAGGTAATCATAAAACACCCTAAACGAGCAAATTTTGAAAATATTATCCTAAAAAAATACCAAATAATTTCGAGTCTTCAGATATAAAACGTTATAAGCATACTCGTATTAATTGAAATTTACTGTATTTGCGATTGTTTTTAAAAAAATTTACTATTAAGGATAAACAAAACAATTTGGTCTTAATTGCGGAACGTTTCTAATTCACGTGGGTATAATTAAAGAGCCTGATGTAAAAGGGTTAAGTAATATCTTTACAATTTCCAGGAAAAAGCATTTAAATATCTGAATTTGCTTTGCTGTCTATAGCAAGTTCACATATATTGCAATAATATCTTGCACTTATTGTTGGTTTGCTAAAAAATTATGGGTTTAAAAGTTATAATTGAACCTGACGCATTCGAGAATGTTTCTAATTAATTGTTGACACTATTTTTACTCAACATCTTTTTACACCAGGCTTTTCAATGTTAATCCTAAAATAATGCATAATTTGCAAGCATAAGGTAAACATAGTAAATAAATGTGTGAGTTAGATCAAATATCGGATAAACAACACCCTAAAACATCCACCCTGTTGACATTTGTAGTTTAGACATTAATACAAAATACTAATGTATAAACCAATTACAACCACACTCAATACATTTACGCGCTTTTATATTTATGGAATTCGAAGTGCAGTAAGTTTACCTTCTAAACGGAATACATAACAGTATTGCACTTAGTTTCAAGCAACAGTTTACAATTCTTTCAAGAGTGGTTTAATCCGTTCTTAATATCAAATGCTTTGAAGAAGCATGTTGTTCAACAATTAAATTTCTAATTATATTCCCAAGTAATGTAAAAGACTTACCGTATTGTTCACTACTGCTCTTCCATTTAGTTAGAATGTTTCTCTTGTTGATGTTGAGAAGTTGTTTAATTCAATTTACACTTTATTAAATGGCAGCAACTGTAAACAAAGAGATTAAAGGTTTATTAATAAATGATAACCAACTCCCGAGTACACAAATGGAAACAATGGACAGAGCGATCAATGGGCAAGTCGATTTGAAATGTAGTTAAGCTCCACGCGCGTTATGCTAAGTGAAAGTGCACTAACCACTGTTAGTTCGCATCACTTAACAAAAGCAAGCAAACACATTATTATAATGCAATGTGGCGTCAATGGGCAATGTCTGATGAGCATACAAGTAAAATGGAAAGTTTCCCAAACAGTAAAACATGCTTTAAAGAATATTCATGCAATGTTGACATTATGTACTGTACATACGTCGTATAGTGCTCAATTTACAGAAAGCAAAATATTGACAGACTATACAGTAATATCAATTACCGAAAAATATAATGTATATATTTTCCTATTGTGAATTGACATTTCAAATGTATGCAGTAGTTCAAATGAACATCAGAAATATATATCATGTGAATAATGTATTGCTCGTACAAATATAAACATCATTAATTTATAAAATATAAAATATTCTATACTGCAATAACACAACAAGGTACGGTATACCACGAATTTCACAGATGAATAACACTTTCAACAACAAGATATGTTTGTTGCTATATGTATAGCAGGAATCGTGTCTCAGTAATATTAAATAGCGCGTTATGTTTATGTATCAGTTAAGCAAAATATTCACAGAAAATCATATTATACGAATGGCATTAAATCGCTAATATTTAAAGTGTAACGACTGTTCAATTCTTACATTAGTTTTAATGTAAACTAATGTAATATTAATATGAAACTTTTTAGTAATAGAACTTTGACAAAAAACTTTTTAGTTTCAAGTGAAGATGAAGTTTTGTGTGATTACGAAAGTCTTTTTTTTTAGAAGATGGTTTATACGAATTGTTAGAAAAATTGTAATGAATTGTTTAAATGGTAGTGAGACTTCTGGGCCACCTTGTATTTGTAAAATTTGTTTGTTCATGTCAAAGAGTAAACGGACGTTATTTTTTAAACTGCTGATGCATTTGTGAAGCTGAAAAATAGTTTATGAATACGGTGGTGAAGAATTTAAAATTATTTATCTGTAATATATTCGTTCGCATACTGAATACTCATGATTTATTTTCTTAATTCAATCTACATATACTTAGTGGTCGTTAATGTTGTTATCATGATGCTTCTAATAGATATTAGTTTAATAATTGTTCAAAGAACTTTGTTTTCTATTCGCTCCATTAGCGATTGGAGTGTAATGTTAAGTGAAGGGGGAAAAAGAACAAAGACAGGACATTACATTTCTTTGTCAAGCAGAAAATATTGATCTGCACTAAACCGACTGCTGCCAATTTTCTCTTTTACAACCATTCCCAACATGTTAATTAGTATTTTACAACTAATCCAGGGGCAATCAAGCTCACTTTGATTGACAACAAATACCGCGCTTTGTGACCACCTTTAAAGCAACACGAGCTCCCAGAACACACATAGACAGAATAGACACACGCGGGAACCGATCGAACTGCAAACCTAACGCACTCCCCCTCTCTTTCTATCTCTCTCTTGGCTCCACAGACCATTTATCAAGCGAGCAAAAGACAAGCCCACTAAAAGCGCCAATCCATACACGGCATACAAAGCAGCAGTTGCTTGGCGAAGGAAAAGGGGGCGAAACGAGAGCGAGACCTAAAGTAATAGGATTCCTCCAATTCGTCCCACTGCCGAAAAGCTGACTGTAATCCTCAATTAAGGGGAGCAGGTCGAAGCCGGATGACTAAAGCAGAGGTAGCGAGTCTTGGCGAGGATTAGAAGAATCGTCCAGAATCCAGTTACAAGATGGTTCCTTCGTCGACGATTAGGGCTCATTTCCACCGTCTGCTAGCCCACCTCTCCATATTTACTTCCCCTTTTTCTTTTGGTAGCAAAAGAACAGAGTGAAGACTAAGGAGGGGGGAGTGTAGTTCTTTGCTGAAGTGCAGAAAGAAGGCTCAGGTGATCGGCTCCCAGGGACTATTGGGTCTCAACATGCAGTGCGCCATTTTTTTTGTGCCGATGGTAATTACGGAAATGCCTTAGTAATTGAGTTAAGGAGTTGTTTTGTTGATGATGAAAGGAGAGACTTCCTCTATTTCCTCAGGTTCCCTTTTGCCTCTTCAACTGCGATGTGAAGAGAAGAAGAACCACTGAATCAAGGGCAAGAGTTGTTGGCTTGTTTAGAATCGTCCAAGTGTGAGGGATTAAGTTGCAAAGACTCGTGGAATTAGAGAAAAGTTTTGCACCAATGGTTCTGCCAACTGGAGCCTCGTGCTCACAACGGGGATTCAAGTGAAGCACACGAGTGATTTCAAGTAAAGTGTAGGAAATAAAATCACGCCTCCAATCACGATAAGAGGGAAACGTTGAAGAATTAGCGTATGCAATCTACCTGTAAATAATATCACCCTAGCTTAAGTTAGACATAAGCTTTGTTTAAAGCACATAGCTTTTTTTAACAGAAAACGAAAGAAAGCTGTCTGTTGAGGGCAACCGACTATTCAACGGTTTTCTTAAGCATTAGATGTAACAATTTTTTAAAACTTTTAAGATATACAATTTTAACAAAACAATGCTCTGTATCTTAATAATATAACATGCTAGTTGATTTATTCAACACAATTGTATTATAACTATACTTGATACTTCACACGCATTTTGAGAGAATTCTCAGGTTCTAAATTCGGAATTTTTGTTTTTGTTTTGCTGTGATAATTAAAGCTTTTTTTTTTGACACAGGGAACGTCACATATTTAATCGTCTGAGGGCTTGACTTTCCGATAAAAAGTTGGTTCATTTTGCAAAGAATGAATGTAAAATCTTACCGCTGTTGTTACGTGTTGTTTACTTACGCGTACACGCCTTCCATTATACTGTACGTGTATAAAATTTTAACCATATTTAAAATTAATTCAGTACAATGAATTATTCACATGTGAATTATCTATGAAAAATTTTGGGCTGGGTAGTTATTTCACAAGAAACACCTCCTGTAATGAATAACAATACGTTCGGACGAAACCCCTATTATAAGACCATTCACTCATGTTGATGATGAATCGGATTTTTTTTCTTTTGACAGCAATCATCATGTCATGTGTGAAAATGACTGGTCATCACCAGCCACTCCTATAAACCTCGTGCATTTCTACACGTAACACATCGATTAAATTCGAATCGACCGTTGGAAAAGTAACACACCCACATACACACATATGAAGGAAAAAACGACAAGTAAATGCCTTTTGTGCAGTCAAAGTTAAAGAGATGCTTTCGTGCGACGATGATTCTGAACGTAATAAAGGAAGTCGTTTGTAGCAGCCTTATCCTGCCTTCAACGATTCCATTACAATCGTTCAAGCTGACTGCGTGTTTGTCTGTCTTCGTGTGGATGGATATCAGAACTCCTTTCCTTTAGTGCCAGCTTGGGTTTCGCTGCTGCTGCTGGGGGATTGTTTCATTTGCGCCAAGCACATTCAATATGCGCGAGCACCCATCTTGTCGTTCTTCGGTGTCTTTTGTGGGCGAGAGCCATTAGTATCTAAGGTAATGGAAGGCTCCATCAAAGTGCTCTGGTCCCTACGCGCATGCAACAGAAGAAGAAGAAAAACAAACACATATAAAGATGCTGTAATGCTGTGGCGTGGGTTGAGGCAGTGAAAATCGAAAGGTGGAGGAAAAAGCTGTTACAACAGAGTTGTCACTGTCGTTTAATCTATTCAGTAGCAGTTACTTCTATTCGGGCCATCCCTTTTTTATATTCTTCTGCAACATCTTCGTGAGCGACATGGTCTTACAATAATAATAATAATTCATCCCGCCCCCGACATAATAATAAAATATCGTTTCCTAGTAAAGAAAGTCATGCACGTTTTTATCGTCTCTATTCGTTATAGAAAAAGCCTCGCTGAAGGAAAATCAACTCGCTTTTTTATGTAGGTCGTACATACACTACTCCATGATTCGTAGTCGTTAAGTGCGTATAAAACGGTCACAGGGAACGTACGCCTGGCATCGTGACAACGTCGTTGGGATGAAAAAATATGATAAAAGAATTATAGCAAAATAAAAACATAACGTTCTGACTTTTTCTTCCTATTTTTCTCTCGCTCCTTCTTTCTCTCAAGGGATGTTGGTGACGCCGTGCTTTTAAAGTCAGAAAAGAGAAAGAGCGATTTTGCATTCAGGACATGCGCCTTGTGCCAAAATATCACTACGTCCCACACCCAGTCACATCCCGTCTTTTTTTTTTTTGCTTGTACGTGTTGGGCCGTGGAAGACAAATTTTTCAATAACAAGAGAACCTCCTCCATCCGACAAGAAAAATATTAAATGAAATAGAGAAAAACCAACAAAGGTACACACCTTTGTTTGGCTTCATTCCCAAGAACGAGTTTGCTAATCACTTACTGCCAAACACCACTCGACGGCGACCTCCTTACGTTTTCTTTTTCTTTCTCACGACATGTACTCGAGAACACTATTTCGTCATGAACTCTGGTTTATTACTTAGTTTTCCTCTTAGCCAAAGGTTTCACCCCTCTCTGTGCCTGTCTCACCTTTTGCCAAGCACCACTTGACACGAAGCTGTCTCGAGTTTTATAGTTTCACGTGCTTTTTGGCTCAGCGTGATGCACTTTAGATGCATGAACGATACGCGGTGCTTCTGTGCACGCCACACCAGCCATTTCTCCCTTGGCAACATTTTTACGACAGGTGAATCAACCGATAGGACTTGATTTATAGCTTGCTTGCTTGCTTGCTTGCTAGCTAGCTAGCTACTACCTTCGTATCGGAGGAAACCAAATTACAACAAAACTTGTATTCCAAAAGACGAATGCGACGTTGCATCCATCAATGATTTAACACACTACCTCACCCATCTTCTACGTCGCGGATGGTTTGCGATACAAGAGATAAAAATGGTCGAAAAAATTATATTTCTCAGACCTGTCACGACCATACAACTCTCGATACATTTGAATAAAATATTCTTTTATAAAATAAACAACCATTATGCATTACCGTCTATATAAGGGCGTATGGATCTTTCGCTATAGAAGTAACCGCATAGCTCAGTTTTTAGTGAATTCCAAATCACCTAAGCTTAAATATCGAATGTCGTACGATACTTAAGGTATAGTTACAGTGACAATACGTCCCTTTATTTCAGAGGATAGTCCTTTATTTCACCGCGCTATTCTCTACTTTTATTTATTTTGATATGTCCTCTATTTTCTTTATTTTATTTCTTCGTGATTACTGTGAGGTGATGAGCGAATAAAAAATCTTTTTATACGATTTATATTACTTATAGTTTATACCAAAAAGATGTTTTAATATATTAACTACAATATATTAACTTCACCTATAGGTGTGAATAGAGCTAAAATCGAATTCGCATAAATTAAAATTATCATAAATCAAATCTTGCAGTAATTTAAAATGGAACTGCAGTCTTGAAACTCGAATAAGTCGGATATTTAATTAGTCAAAAATTGCATAAATTAAAACTCGCATGAATCGAAACTTGCATTAAATTGAAAATAAAATTTTTCAGAACTTACATAATCAAGTACCAAATTCTGAAAGATTGCATAAATCTAAATTTGCATAAAACGTATCTTAAAATGCATTTGTTTGTTTATTATTTTTGTCAAAAGTGCTATATTTGTCACACTATTTTTACAGTTCATGATTTGAATTTGTTTATAAAATAATTATATCTCCGTCCTATATTATTACTATATTCAAAGTGTAACCAACTTTGTTTTGATCAAACTTTATAAATTATAACACATACTTGAAATCATGTCAGAAAAGAAATCAAATAATCACGCACACGTTTGAGATTAAAATAAAATAATCATTCCATTTCCTTTGACCAAAAGATGTCATACTGTACAGTTAAACGTTTGTAAAATATAAAATTAAAAAATTATTATGAACAAAATTGCTCCCATCTTCTCTAGAATATACAGTACAGTTCTCAAGATTAAAATATTCATTCCATTTCCTGTATCCCTGCGAAGTATATACAATGTGAAGTTGAACGGGCACACAAAAAAATGTGAAATTAAATGAGCACATTAGATAAACATAATGTATTATGAACAACGTATTCACCAATTGTTTAAGATATTTTCATGTCAAAAAGAGGATTAAATTATGACAACTACAATTAAGCAACGTTCAACTATGATGACGTTCCATCACAACACATATGCTTAACGTGTAGCCAACTTACACGTTGAAAGTAAGAATGTGATTGATTTATATATATCTTTTTATTAATTGCATTAGAATTACTCACTATACTTTATAAATAGTATATTTCACGTAGCATAGAACTGGTGAAGCTTTTTCACATGGAAAACAAATAAATTCAACCTTCCAAAAGCAGGTGAAACCTAAGTCGCAGAGAGAAGCTAAATAACTCAAACTGTCAGTTCTTAACGACGACAATAAATCATTAAAGCAAATGGCACTCGAAATTATTTCTAATGATAATTCCTTCAAGCGATTTTTTTTTCTCTTTTGTAAATGAAGTCCAAAGTTGGAAGCAGCTCCAATGGCAAAGTTGTCCCGAGGCATTTCGGAACTGTCATCAACCACACCAAAAAGCAGTTCCATCCACTAATTCTATGTGAACGTTTAATGGGGCCCCTCGGTTCCCAAACACATCCACCGAGTTTCAAAATACCACTAACAACAAAAGAAAAAAGTGAAAAAAATAAAAATAAAAAAGGACTAGAAGATCGGTTTGGCAACACTCAGTTTCTCTTCCAACCAACCTTTCGCCTTTCTAACACAAACTCATCCCCAAACTAGCAATAACACACCTGGGCTCTTAATTATTTAATAAAATCCATTCGGAACTCGACGATCCACGACGTTTCTCGAGGCAACTGCTATCGTTATGAGTTTTCTTCTTCCTTTCATTAGTGTCTAGTGCAAAAGTCGCTTCCCTAAATTCTTTTGTGTGTTCAGACACCAGCTAGTCGGTTTCCGAATACACAAAGAAAGGGCGTTGCAGGTTATTTTTAATTACCTACGCCCAATTTTTCCCCTTTGGTTTCCTTATTCGAATTTCCAGCTACGTCGACTTAAATTAGACAACTGCAGGCAAAGTTTCTGTTCCTCACTTTTGCCCTCACATCGGTTAAAGGAACCAGAATGAAAGAAACACAATTCTTCTCCCTTCCCCCATTTTTGTGCAAAATCTCCCTGTAATGTCTTTGAGGCACACAGCAAAATTAATTTTTTTTTATTAAAAAAAAGTCAAATAACAAGAACAATTTTTTAATCTACACTTAGCTTCAACGTCAACTGACATCTTCTACCAGCGAGTGTAGGTTTGACAAAAATGAAAAAAATTGCACTTGAATGTTTTTATACTACTGATCATAAGGTTGCAATACTTCGAAATATGTTATAAGAAGTAAAAAAAAAAGGTTTATTTTTAATGCAATGAATCAAATAAGCAGAAGTTTTAGCGTACTGGTACCAAATTATTTTGTCACCAAAAGTAAAAATCAAGACAAATAACGAGGTTACTACAAAACAGTGACAACAAGCTAAATGAAAGACGTAAACAAAGAGTCCAAAGAAGCTTGTTGTTGTGAAACAAACAAAGAGGGAGAATTCGAACTCATTCGCCACACCACATTGACTAACAAATGGGCGGGAAAACTTTTCTTTAGTGATTACATCTTCAAATCTGGTTGAAACGAATTTAATCAGACCTCAGTCTAATGACTTCACGTTTGTTGCTTACAGTCTAATTCTTCCGAGTTATTTTTCCTCCTCCCGATTTCTAAACGACTTTGATTCGTTATCTTCAATTCCGTGCACCCAGTATCTCATTAGACTTCCCCACGACACTATTTTTTTTCCTCCTCCTTCTTACCCTTTCTTCGTCTTAGGGGCGAAATCCGAATCAATCTGCATGGTTGCTTGAGTAATGTTTCCTAAATAATTAAGGGAGTGGAGGAAACCATTAATTACACAAGCCAGCCAGTCCAGGGGCACGTTCTTAACCTGAACGAGCAAAATGCTCCAAATGAAAAATCATCGACATCAGAAAGGTTATGGAAAAACTAGGAGGGGGTAGGTGAACTGAAAGTTTGCCAAAGCTGCTGCTTTGATTTTTTTTTTTTTTTGCTCCTCCATTTTGCTTCCTACACTCAAAAAATTATGTTAGAACGTAAATACGCGAATGAAACATAACACTCGAAATTGCCGGCTGTAATTTGTTTTTCCCCTGTGCGCATTATTTATGGTAGCAAAGCGAGGCCTCGAGGGGGTGAAAAAGGATCAGGCGAAGAAGGAGAGGGTGGAGATGAGGGAAGCTGGTGAAAGTGCCTTCGCCTACTCATCTTGCTTCCAAAAGAAGAACAAGAAGGCGAAGAAAAGCCCAAAGCCTGCGGCTTCCGAATTCAAGAAGAGCACCTCGAACAACGCGTGGCGGGGTAAAGAAAAAAGGTGGTTTTTATTCGAAAAGCCACCGCGGGAAGCAACAGTAAAAGAATAAATTTTATGGTCGGACCCGTAATAAAGAGCCACTCACTCACTGAAGATCAGGGTCTGGCGACACGAGTGCCTTTTCTTCTTTTTTTTTTTTACTTTTTTGTCATCACGACACGTCGTGTCATCGGTTTGCCCCGACACTCGTTCCTATTTCTTTAGCAACCTTAATCCTGACCTAGGATGTGAAATTTTTCGATGGTCCATCTTCCACGTGTTGAAAAAAAATAAAAATATGGGGGGGAGGTCTCCAAATGACGCCGTGTATCGATAATCTCTTTTCCGAGTGCCAAGATTTTAAAGATTTAGACCTAAATCACAATTGTATAGACAAAAAAAGCCTGTGTTAAAAAAACGTATATTACACATTAAAGATGATGTTTTGAGCTATAAAAAAAAAGTTTAATACTTTATATAAAGTAAAGTGGATATTTCTTGCTGCAAAACTAATTTCATCGAAAGGAAAATATTTTGTTGTCTAGAAAACAGAAACAGAAGAATCATTAAAATACAGGATAGCCTAGGTTAATGCAATTTCGGTATATACGATTCGCGAGAGTTCGTAGGTATATGCGATTTTGCTATTCTATGACGAAAGAATTCGTAAACAAATTAGACAGCAAAACACTGTAGGCATTGCATAAAATACAATTGTTTAAACAATTTTTGAAAAAACAATTTTAATAAAACAAAACAGTTATGTCTTGATTATGACATCCCCTTTTGGCACAGTCGTTTCAAAACTTTAGTGCACTAATAGTGGAATTTTCAGTTCGATCCCCAACGTTTCGTCCAAATCGGACCAGCAGTTCCTGAGTAATCAGTCAACATACATATTTTTAACAAATACACACACGTCTAAATATTAACTTCTATTAGAAGTCAGTTAAACAATAAAATACATTTACATTAAAAAAAATCATTAAATTTAGATGTTAAAACCACTAAAATCTAAACTTATATTACTACCTCAAGCCTATATCCAAGTTCACGTTTTTTAATTGTAACACTTCTTTGTATTATATTATTATTTCATTTGCAAGTGTGCAACGTGGAGTTTTTCTGGAGACAACTCGACCATAAGGATAGAAGGAATTTTCTAACTCAACCCATAAAAGGGCCACGAATGGCTCTCCAAAGCCAAATTCATGCGCCCATTTGATAGCAGTGAAAGAGAAACGAGGTTGGAGTTAACCACTGTTCGAAACAGCAAGATCACCAACCAAGACTTTTCCTCGACTATTCTTTGCCTCAAGCTACAAGAAATACGGTGAAACATACACACACATGCCACCTTGACAACATTCTCATTTCTGAGTTTCTGACCACTTTTCTCATATTCCGTGAAGCTTTATTGCTTTTCATCCTTGGGCTTGTTTGCTCAGAATGATATCTGAGAGCAGTTGCTTGCACTGTTTTGTGTTTGGGTCTAGGGTTTCCAATACCAGCAAAACTAATTTTGTCTGTATGTCGACTTCTCCGTGAATTTGACGTTGGAGTGATACAAAAATTTCAACAAGAACAGAGCTAGAATATAATGTCCATTTGCTGTGACATGAAAACAACAATTTTTCTATAACATAAATTAAATAACATTTTACACAATTATCATTTTGTTTTATCACGTCATGAAACTTATAAAAGAACATGGATACAGAAAATTCTGTTTTTAATTAATGAGATTTATTCATTGTGGAGAAAAAATCGATTTAAATAAATTTCAAATCAACGTAGATGCTGTGTTTATTTAAACAAAGTAGAGTTAAGTGTAAAAAAACCTATAAAGATATCAAAACTATTTCATTCGTCATTGGAACGAAACAATCACATCTATTACTTCGGATAATGAACGAGGGATTATACATGAGCTTAAATTCCATATATATTACATTAGGTTGGTTTGATGATTTTTTTGTCGTGTTACATGAAATATTCAACTAATGTTTTATTACAAAATAGCAAATTTGAAAATTGAAACCAAGCCATATTTCTTGTTCCGATAATAACAACAAAAAAAAAAAAAAAAACATAATGCAAAATGGAAAAAAAAAAATACTAGAAAAATGGAAGAAAAAATAGGGGAAGAAGAAGAATCATCAAAGCGTGCAGTGCCAAAATCGGTGAAACCGTCGAAAACAAATTTCCAACCACAAAACCTCAACACTGCTACTGCTGTTACTACTATTACACATCTACCACTTCTGTTAAGTCATGAAATAAAACACACTTCTTTTTCTCAAGTGCTTCGTCTCTTCTGTTTTTTATTTCTTTTTTCGCTTGAAACGTTTTGTAGCTTCACAATATTACAAATGGTAGAAGATGGAAAGGTACTAGTGAAGTTGATGTTAGCTCTTTTTTTAGGGGGTGGAGGGTAGTGTTGAAAATGGCTGCTGACCGCTTTGTAGCCTCGCCCAGCAGAAAATTGGTGCGTGAAAAGCAAACGGGTGGCAATGCCAACCATCCAACCACTGCCTACGACAACTACTACTACTTCAATGTGCGCAAATTCGGCCCAGCTTTGCAATATCTTTCGATGGAATGGCCCATTCTCGTACACCTCATGACAAAAGAGCTCCCCAGTCGAGAGAGGATAAATTACGATTTTGCACTATGATTTCGCCAGCTTCCCCCAACAAAATGGCGAATGGTGGAATCATCTGTGCCAAACGTGAATGTTGTCAAATCTGTGGAACCAATTGATGTTCTTCTGTTTTATATATAAGTTTATATATATTTTATCCTTTTGAAAGCCACAAAAACACTTCTGCAAAGCGACTTTTGTTTTTGATGATTTTTATATGATTTTTTTATATCATCCACGAAATGAAACTCGATGCCATAAACACAGATCACGATAAAAAATAATAAAATTTTAGTTCTAAGTTTTTAAGTTTAAAAAGTTTTTTAAGATTACGTCCTTTTAACAAAAATGTAACATGAGTAAACATACAGTGTGTATTTTTAAGTAGCCATTTTACGTTTGGCGCAAAACTGTAAACAGTCAAATGGTTAAGTTTGCCATGTTTCGAGGAATTAGACGTAAAAGAAACTACAAAGTCATCAATGGTATTTCAGGTTTGTTTGCATTCACTTAGCTTACTAAGTTTGCCATCGTTAATTTGTGATGCATAATTCATAAAGCAAAATATGCAGTAATCGGTGCAATTTAATTCGTTAATTTAACTCCCCCCCTCCTTAAAGAGAAAACCCTTAAAACAAGATATACAACTAGTACCGAGTATATAAAAACAAAAACTTTAGGCAGGTGTTTACAGAATTACGGTTTGAAAAATTCAATAGCCACATCTACTTTACTGAAGAACATATTGTCATGTTAAAAAAAGTTAACTTTTTCAGCAATTGTAGGCTACTCTATTTGCACGCAACGGCAACGTAATGAGAATCACAGTGACAGGTAATCTTACAAAGCTTTGCGTTGTTTCTGACCACCTTCGAGGTTACCGTCACTTTCAATAACACTTTAGACAAAAAGGGTGTTATAATGACGTCATAGCGCGATTATTGTGGCTCAGTTTAAGTCCGTGTTGTTATTATCACTGATCATTACTTTTAAACATTTAATCCGTTTAACCCCGTGTGGCTAATATATTAAACAATCAGTTATGATAGTAACAAATCAATTAAAGGATCTGGTGAAAAAGGGTGTTAAGTAATATTTTTGCCAAAAATAACTTTGAAGTGTTTCCAAACGTGTTAGATGGAATTCTACTTTCCTAACACATGATTCAGAGCAAAAACAACAATATGTGCAAAGATACTAGTGCAAAAAGTCTAAAGTGGCCCGTAGACAGAAAGGCAAGTTCAGATCTTTAAAGACGTTTTCTCAAAACTGTAAAAATGTCACTTGACACGCTTTTACACTAGCTCTTCAATTATGACATAGTAACGTTAACACAGGCTTATTTTTTGCATTATCATTACGGTAAATACATTTTTTGTTATAAACGTGACTTAAACAACATTATGTTCTGTAATACCCTGCAATAAATGCCAAACAGAAATTTATACCATAT